>PVJL010001807.1:174867-230140 GCA_004026885.1 Lyroderma lyra
ATGAGTGTGTGTGTATGAGTGTGTGTATGTGTGTGTATGAGTGTGTGTGTATGAGTGTGTGTGTATGAGTGTGTGTGTGTATGTGTGTGTGTATGTGTGTATGAGTGTGTGTGTGTATGTGTATGAGTGTGTGTGTGTACGTGTGTATGAGTGTGTGTGTATGTGTATGAGTGTGTGTGTATGTGTGTATGAGTGTGTGTATATGAGTGTGTGTGTATGAGTGTGTTGAGTGTGTGTGTTTATGAATGTGTGTGTGTATGAGTGTGTGTGTGTGAGTGTGTGTATGAGTGTGTGTGTGTGTATGTGTATAGTGTATGTGTGTGTGCGTTTATGAATGTGTGTGTGTACATGGCTGTCGTGTCATGGTTAAAAGCCACAGTGACACTGTCTCTGGTCGTGTCACAGCTGTGGATACCAGAGGACACATACTGGGGGTGCCAAAAAATGTATACACATTTTAAGAGATGTTGTCTATGTATTATTTTTTGAAGTTGAATTGAATTACAGTAGCAACATGTAGTATGACGTTAACTCAAAAGATGACGTTAACCAAATGAATGTTAGTGTCACCATGCGACAGGCGGGACAGTAAAGAAAATGGCAGAAGCATGGTTGTCATTCAAGAAGCACAGGACCAATTTGCAGTGGTATTTGAAATTCCAGAACATTTTACTTTACCCCACATTCTCCAGACTTAAGCCCCCTTGACTTCTTCCTATGAAAGACCTTACAGGATGTGATGTCCTGTAGAAACGCAGCCAGAAATGGCATGTGCAGTGATACAAGTGGGCACTTGGGTCAATAATGCTCAAGCAGTAGTTCCCCGTATTCAGAAGCATCTGGATGCTGATGGCGACCACTTTGAGCACTCTCATAATTGCAGAAGTCAAATGGGACTTGTATTCATTCATCTTTTGTTATCAGTATATACTGAGTAACAATTTTAATACAGTGTTTTCCCTTTCTTAAAATGTGTATTCCTTTTTTTGGCACCCTCTGTATTTAGGGAGACGATGAAGAGGGGTGGCGTTAAACAGAGAACATTTTCTGGAAAGATATTCTGAGCCAGTCTTTTAATCAAGAAATGGGCAGAGTGGAGAATGAAAACCAGTCCTCCCTGTGCACACAGTTAGGTGCCTCATAAATGCTTGTATTGAGCGGTGTATGTGTGGAGATGGGTGAAAATGTGCAAGATGTATGTGGGATGTGCTCTTGGCTGGAACTGTCAGGAAGTAGCAGAAATGAGATCAGTGACACAGACAAGGGGAAGGAGACCTGGTTTGTCACCAGGCATTGCGGTTGTTGCCTGAGGTTTACAAACATGAGCAAGAGGTGCAGCGACATGGATTTCCTAACCCGGTTTCCAACCCGAATGTTCCAAGATGGAAATCATGTTATTAAGTTAACCTTTGCAGGAATAAGTGTATTACTTGCTCTGTGATACGGCTGGAGATGTAAGAAGCCCAGAGCAATCTGCAGGATAATGTGCTCAGTTCAAAAGCTGAAATTTTCTAATGTCTGATAGTCCACTAGTCTGGAATGCCTATTGAGAGAGGGACAGGATGAGACAGGATTATGTAACAAAAGAAAATAACAAGGAGTCCTTATAAAACTATAACCTTGACAGTTATGCCAAGTATTTCCATCCATATTAAATGCCTTCAACCAAGGAACCTAGATCCAGCCCACAAATATTTAGAAGAAGATGTTCTCGCTCCCTAGTCTAATGTTTAGAATCTGTAAAAGGAGGTTGCCATGTAAATAAAGAATACATATTATTGCTACTATTTTTTTTCATGGCTTAAGTTATTCTAGTTTGAGCAGATAAGAAGAGTTAAAACTTGGGCCAGGGGCATACACACAAGGTTTTAAAAAAGAGAGACAGATAGGGTGGACCACAGACAGCCAAAATTATAATAAAAAAGAAATTCTAGAAGACAACTTCTCTACTTTCCCACTTTTAAATAGAAATATACTTGACCATGGAAATTATTATACAATTATATTTTATTATGGAAAGATGGACAAAATTTGAGAGACATGAGACTGGGGCAAGCATGAGTTTTAACAAAACTTTAACATGGGTTCCAGACTCTTCTTCAGCTTTTGAAATGCACACACCCACACACAAATACACACACACAGCGTAGGATGAGGTTAGCAAAAATAAAATATACCGATGTGCCAAAAAATGTATATGCTTTTTAAGAGATGTTATCTACGTATTACTTTTTGAAGTTAAATAGAGTTAATGATAGCAATGTGTAGTTTGCTCAAGAGATGGCATTAATCAAATGAATGCTAGTGTTGCCATGTGACAGGCAGGACAGTCAAAGAAAAAGGCAGAGGCACGGTGGTCATTTGAGGAGTGCTAGACCATTGTGAAGTGGTATTTGAAAATCAAGATCATTGTTTGAGTCCCCCCCCCATTCTCCTGATCTAACACCCCTTGACTTCTACCTATGGGGGACCTTAAAGGCTGTGGTGTACCACAGAAAACCATCTATGCTGGCGGTACTTAGGGAAGAAATTGAAATGACAGGTGCAGTGATATAAGTGGACACTTTGGTCCATGTTGCTCAAGCAGTAGTTCACCATAATCAGAAGTGTCTGGACTCTGATGGTAACCACTTTAAACACCTCTTGTAGTTGTAGAAGTCAAACGTGACTTTTATTCATCTTCTGTTATCGGTATATATTGAGTATTTCAATTTTAATACTGGTTTTTCCTTTCTTAAAATGTGTATACATTCTTTGGCACGCTCTGTATATATTCTTTGATATTATTTATAACACTGGCCACATCTCATCCATCTAAACTGAAGTACGTGGGTGTCAATTAAATTTTTCCTCTTTATTTTGTGTGATTTTAAAATGAATAGGCTCTTCTTTAATACCTTTAAGATAAGCAGTAGTTTGGGGACCAAGAGGAATATATAACTGAAGGGTCTGATAAAAATTGAAAACATAGGTAGGGCAGAATTAGTTTAGCAGAAGTTGCTCATCTCCTTCAAAGTAGCTGCTCTAAGAAGCCATGTAGTGATTTCCTTTATGCTGCTGCCTCTTTTTGTCATGGCTAACTTTTTTTGGCTATTAAAATTGGTAGTAAACCTTCATCCTTTGCCTACTCGATTTTGCCTACTCTCTGCTTCAGCTGTCACTTCTTCCTTCTGGCCTTCTGTTGGCCAAAGCCTGTTTTCTAGTTTAACACTAAAGTTTAGTTGCCTCTCCGTCCCCTGAGGATTGCAGAGTCCACCTGCTTGGTTTCAAAGCTGTGTTACTTTGGGCCAGTTATTTAACCTCTCTGTTCTCAGCTTCCTCATCTCTAAATTGGGGGTGATGAGAATACCCCCTTCTGAGGACTCTTGTAAAGAACTTAGGTCCTAAATCTTAGGACAATACCTCACATATGGTAAGTGGTTAATAAATATTGACTAAAGTTCTAAGTTAACATAACTGGAAGCTCTAGCCATCATTCTCTCAGTTAATCACTTATTTGAATAAGAGCCATTTGAATAAGAGCAACATTTAGTCAATGTTGTCAGCGCTCTATGGATGCTGGGATGGACACTTCATGCATCATTACAAGCATTTCACTTGTTTGTTGCAATAAATTTTTACTCAGCTCCTGAGGCCCTGTGCCAGACATCAGGTAGAAAGTTACAGCCCCCACCTTTGAATTTGTCATAACAAAGGAAATAGTCATTATGTGTGGTCACCAGCAAGGGAAGTTTGCGGATATCTGAATTTTTTTTTCTATGTTGCCATTCCCAATAGACTCTAAATCCCTCACTGGCCAATCTCCACTGCTCTGACTATAAAAAAATTTTTTACTTTGTCTTGGGTTTCCTAAGTAATTCCCAGGATCCTTAGAGTTGCTTAGCTAATATCCTGCCACCTGCCCCTCAGGAGTGCCCCTCAAAATGGGTCTCCATAACTTCTGACTTCCAGACACACCAGAGGCTGGGCTCAGGGGCCTCCCGTGGTGTCTTGTGCCAGTGCTCAAGCAGAGGGACAAAAACAGAGGTGCTAGGGGACAACTACAAGGGGCTAAGTTGTGACAGATGCATAGAAATTAGCCAGTGAAGAAAGGTAGAAAGCAAACGTCAGGAGACCTTCTGCTAGCATTTCAAGGGTCTTGTTACCTTAACTATTTCCTACAATAAGCAGACATTTATTTTTATGCCAAACCACTGGAGTGACCTTGAAAATGCCATTGCAACCTGCTGTGACATTGGTCTAGTGCTCATTCCTGCTTCCTCAAGACCCACCATAGCCCTGGGAGGTCACCTTGCATCAGTTGCTCACTGCATCTGTTGGGGACAGACAATTACCCAACAACAATCTGGGCTATTTGGAAAATTTCCTGAACTTCTCTGTTCCTCAGCTTAACCCAAAGCCCATTTGCCTCAATTGAAGCCTGTTTCCTCCAGTTCTATTATTTCTGGGTGAGACAGCTAACAACCTGGTGTTGATCATGTAGTGGACAATAACCCTTCACGTAGCTGGAGATGCTCGTGTTTTTATTCCATCAATGAGCAAACACAGAGAGATCTTTCCACCCCTATTTATCAAAAACAGCTTTTTTATCTTCCTTATAAAAAATTGCTAACTCTAAACCAGGATTGTATTTTATAAGGCAGGATTTTTAAAAAATTAAAATAAATTAAAAAGTCATTCTCTCCTTCTGTATGAACTAGAACAGCACAGGAAATGAAAGACCAGCCATGCAGTCAGAGGCTGGCATCTAAGATGTGCCTTCTGACTTTCACCTGATAAGCCTTGGAGAAGATGATGTAATGAAAGGCTTAACAAAACCCAACTCCAGAAAATTTAAGCCCACAGGCTTGCTCAGTCATGACATAAAGTGTATTGGAACCATCCAAGGGGATCACTCAACCTGATCCTATGGAAATCGGAAGGCTTCTCCTGTCACGCTCGGACATGTCTGTGTGCAGCTCAGCTGGCCTGACCAGGTTTGCAGTTAACTTACAGGACTGTCCAGTGACCTGATGCTAGAAATTACAGTTAAATCCAGCAGGCACATCCCTCAAGAGGATGCATAGAAAACTCTCAGGAAATCTGTGCTGAAGATCAAAATCTGGGGTAAATCTTGGGTCTTAAGAATAGGGCTTTCTTCCAGGCAGTGTAATAGATCTTTCCTAAGAGATTAAGACTATAGTTGCAAAGCAGGCCAGAAAAATGCCAGTGTTGGCATGGCTGGCGGTGAGGGTTTTGGGGGTGGTGGACAGGCTTGGTGGTGGGCTGTAGACATTGTGCATTTTTTGATTGTTACTTACTGCTGGGGTCTTGTCACCTGTGGTAGTCCAACTCTGCCCCTCCCCTCCACCACACTGCTCTCTATTTCCCAAAGTTAAAGGTAGTAGTACTAGTTAGGTTGCTTTCAGCACAAAGTAACAGAAAGTCCTCTTCACAGTGGGAAGTCCAGAGGGTTTTAAAAGTCACTCAGTCTGTCTGTTTCCCTGTGGGTTCTTTTGGTGAGATTCATCCTCAGACTGGTTCTAAGCTTCCTGTCTGTGCTTGACAGTAATGTCCACAAAAAAAATAACAAGAAAGCTCCTTCTGGAAGCTCTTGAAGAAGGCTGAGAAGTAAATTCCCTCTAAACCCCCAGGAACTTAACCCTTTCTTTGCATGTCATTGGCCTGAATTGCATGTACCCATTCCTAAATCAGTCACCGCCAAAAGAGATGGCAGTGCCCCTTGACCACTCAGGCCCACCCCGATGTTGAGGGTCAGTCATGTTTCCCTGAGGCCCTATGACTGAGGGATAAGGAGAGAGACTTGAACCAAACTGGGGTTCTATTACCAAAAAAAAAAAAAAAAAAAAAAAGAAAGAAAAATAAAGGATTGAAAGGATGCTCAGTAGGCAGTGATGATGTCCTCTGCAACAGGATATGTTTTTTATTATAATTTTTAATAATATAACAATAAAAGTTAGTCATTTTATACTGTTCCCTATATGTTCTGGCCCTCTGCCTTCTTGGTTCCCTGGCAGGGCCACGTAGCCAGGTCTGGCCAGTGAGCTATGAACAGAAGTGATATGTGTGACTTCTGGGTCAGAGCGTTTGGTTGCCTATACTAGTCTTTCCTGAGAGTTATTTTCCTCGGCCACAGGGACCAGAAATGCTTTAGACAATGGCTACCCTGTCAGCCTGTGTCCTGGCATGAGGGAAGTGCAGAAGAGAGCCTCCAGGCCCCCTGCAATGGACAACATGATAAAGAAAAAATGCATTTCGATATTTTGAGATAATTATTACTGTAGTAAAAGCCTAGCATATTTTGACTGATATAATAGCTAACATCTTTTGAGTGTTGATGGTGTTGCAGGCATGTGATAACTCATTATCACCAGGTCCTATGGGTATGAGAAATCAGGAGTGGTGGAGACTCCTTCCATCTATCTATTATCTCCCAAATGACTTCCTTCCTAGGTATTGGTACCAAACGGCACGTGCCTAAGATATATATAAGCACAGATAGCCCCACCACAAAACAGATGAATGTCTTAAGGATTTTGAGCAGAAAACAAGCTCAAAGTTTTGGTGTGTGTGTAAGGGGTCATCAGAAAAAGATCGGGGACATTGGGGTATACACACACAGTGGGACTTCAATAAAAGGAGAAAGAAAGAAACATGTTGTTGGAATAAAATTTTCAATAGTTTTCTTGTGGTTTGTGCACTCCTCATTCTCAATGCACTGTCTTTTGCTCCAAAATCTTTTCAAGGATGCTTGCAGAAAACAGCTTGAAAGAGACTATCTTCACCAAAGCAAAGATCATGTTGGAAGGTAGAGACAGTATCTTTCTCTGAAGCAAAGATAGGCATACTTACTGTCCAGTATAATAAAGATAATGTCTCCAGAGCACAGCAAAAATGTTTAGTGCCCATTAAAAAAGAGTTAAATTCCTAAACCACAGGCAGGGTCCCTCTCCCATAATGTAACCCACTGTGTGTGTGGCTGTCATCGCCCCATGAAAATTGATGCTTGTTGTGCAAATTTTCTGATACACTAGCTACTGCTATCGTTGTTAGTAACAGGCAGTCCTTTGTCTCTCACCATGGAGTCTCATGTCTCTGGAAGTGCTCACAAAATTTGTCAGGCTAAATCGCTAGCTTGAAAGTAGGGTAAATCTCAGAGAGGGCGTACTTCCTGACACCTATGGTTGTTTATAGATAGGTAACATTCCAAATTAAATATAAAGAGAGAAATTAGAAAGAAACTGTGCTTATCTCAGGGCTTTACCCCAAGAAACTTATTTTTTTACGAGTACTATTCCTTATATTCCTTTCCTAAACCCAGCAGACTCAGGTAGCTGAAAACCCCAAGATGTGTATGGCCTTTGGGTTGGATTGCAGATGCTCTCACCTGTTAGGAGAATTTTCTTTATTTCTTTCTATCCACCTAAGAACTGAAGCAACCGCCCGTGAAAATAAACCAGAATGTTCCCCAGGGATGCCATTCTCATATTGTCTGTCTGCTCTTACAGCCCCTGCTTTCTGTCTTTGAATGTCAGAAACCTTTGGCACTCCACATCTCTAAATTGGAGATGAAATCTGCTCAGTGAGAATCTTATTCGAACAGAGTATGGAATGGATTCTAGGGGTTTGGTATAAGCACTAACATGTAGCTTAGAAATATGTCACCTGTCACGTCCTAAATGAAGAAAACTTTTTACAATCAGGGCTCAGAGAACAGTGGATTTCACAGAGCTCTTTGCAGTCGGTTACACATTTCCCCCACAATTCAGTGTCAAAAGTTTAAATAATTCCTTATGAGACACTACAGAGTTGTGAGAGGTCATACATGTGGTATGAATGCAAGTATATTTTTACCCTTGTGAGAAACAAAAACAAAATAAAACAGCCTACATGGAATTGAGACTGTCTAGGAAGTAATCCTTAGACCCACTCAAGTCACTGAGTCACATTTCAATGACTTAAAAAAAAAAATTTCATTGTATCAAACTATCCACCATCTTATCTGAACCTATGAGATAACACTGGAGAACACTTTCTCTTGGAATAAAAATGAATCATCAGTATTGCATTTCCGTAAACACCTACACATTCACATTCAGGTAGGAAGCTCATTCATTCATTAAATCTGAATGGTTTACTGAATGCTTATTAATGTGCTAGGCTAAAGTAGTTATAATCCCTACTCTTAGAAATGTTCACACAAGAAGGATTTAATTTTGAAATAGTTTAGTGCTACAAAGAACAATTAAATAGTGTCATGACAGTTTATAATAAGGGCCCTAACCACTTCCAGGAGGCTCAAGGAAGATCTCCCCAAGGATAGGACATTGCAGTTGAAACCTTAGGGCTTAAAAGAGATTCACTGTGTAAAGAAGTTGGAGATGAAACAGGGGTGATGGGAATGCTAGAAAATTATTCCAGGCAAGAAAACAGCACGCACACAGTTGTTGTGCAGATGCCTACTTGTTACTTTTAGGGCAATGTGAAAGGGCAAGTGAAAAATTTGGGACAATTTGAGCAACAAAATATATAATTATAGCAACAAGTCATAATTCATAGAATAAAAGTAATATCCATGAGTCAGTGATCATCAACATTTGAATAAATAAATGGGGAAGGAAACCTACTTCTTACAATTGATTTACAATAAATAAATGTAAAAGGGATGATGGAAGTAGGAAAATTATTCTTGAAAAATGCCACAGTAATAATTATTGAATATAAGAATCATAAAATTGGCAAGTAAAAGTATGAAGAGAAACAGAATAGTTATGTAGATTGAAAACATCCCTTCTCCCCTATTCCTTCAATAAGGAATAATTTTACAATGGAGAAACTGGGCAGATACCATCTTAACCAAGAGCTCAAAGTTAACCTTAGCAGTAATGAGACATTAGTATCACATGCCTCCTGATATGATACACTGAGAAGAATACAACATCACTTAGGTGATATTCTTGCCAAATTATGTGTAACTTGAATTTGAACATGAGAAAACATCCAACAAACCCAAACTGAGAATCGTGCTACTAGAGAACCACCCTGTGTTCAAGACTGTCAAGGTCATGGGCAATAAAGGAAGAATGGGGAACTGCTCCAGATTGGAGACTAAGGAGACAGGATAGCCACATGCAATGAGGAGTCATCTATTGGAGCCTAAACCAACTGTTGAAATTCGACTAAGATCTGAAGATTAGTTCATAGTATTGCATAGTAATACGAATTTCCTCTTTTTGATAACCATACTTTGGTTATGTAAGATGTTTACATTTAGGGAAGCTGGGTGAAGGGTATATGGGTGTATGTTCTATTTTTGCAACTTTTTTTTTTGCAAGTCTGAAATTATTTGAAAAGAAGAAGTGTTGTTGTTATTGTTGTTTAAAGGAATTAAAGGAAAAGAGGTCCGTGTAGCTAGAGTGTAGAAATTGAGAGGAGGTTGGCGAGGTGGGCTTCCTGAGACCACATGAGGATTTGTATGTGATGTTAGAGAGTGGAGTCTTTATCCCCAGAGGAAAGGAAGATGTTGAGTGTAGTAGGCAGAGCAGCTATGGATCAGATCTGCATTTTTCACAGATCACACTGGCGACAGTAGGGAAAATGGTTTGGAAGAAGCAGGCTTGGGTACATGTGGGGAGATCACTAACAGGATATTGCAGCAGTGCAGGAGAGGATGCTATAAGTGTGGCATAGGGTGATGCCAGTGAGAATGAATGATGTGATGAAATTCTAGAAGTATTTAGGAAGTAAAACTGTAAAGTGATGTGGGTATGGAAAATGATGACTGGGACATAGGTGTCAAGGATGACTGTACATTTTTGGCATGGCCAACTAGAGAAACAAAGAGACTATTCATCGAGCAAACCCTGGAAATGAAAATGATGTGGGTTCAGCCTTGGATGCTTTGAGTTTGAGGTCCCCTCGATGGGCCTAAATGGAGATGTCAGAAAAGGCAGATCGAATTTAGGAGAATCCAGCTTAAGGACAAAGTCTGAAGTAGAGATAAAAACTGATTATTGAAGCAACTTCTTCCCAGAACAGTGGGGAAGAGGCATGCAAACAAAATAGTTATAACTATTCAATAAAGTACAAAATTGAGTTATGAATAAAGTTCTATGTGAGCAGGAAGGCTGAGAATGGGTCTCACAGAGGAAGTGCTATTGAAATGAGCTTAGAAGGATGGAGATGAGTTTGCGAGGCTAATGCAGAAGAATCTTTGGACAATCTGCATGAATATTCCTATTATTTTAATTAGTAGGCAGGTCCAGTTCCACAGGTACAGCTAGCAGGTAATGGCTATTAATCAGCTACCGGGGCTTTACAAGTGAAAAGAAGGCAATATGTTTTCTGTTCTCCAACTGGTCTTTCTTTGCATTTTTCTCTTACGGTGTGTATTTTTTAACTCTATCCATAGTGCATGAATGCTGCAGAGTTTTTCTTTTTCCTCCCCCTCTCTTAAAAAATTCCCAAACCCTACCCACAAGGCACTATAGACTGTTTCCAAGGTGATGGTTCTTTCAAATATTACTTGTTAGTTCATGTGTTAACTATTTGATAATGACTTGCTCAGGTTATCATCTCTTGGTCATTTTCATCTTAATGAGGAATTGAAGCATCCCCCACCGGAACCAATTGCAAATTATGAAACAATAGCATCGTAGCAGGAATTACAGGTTCAGAATGACTTCTTTTTGTGGCCCCACAGTAAGTATTCGTATTGCATATGACCCTATGGCATTCAGAACTATTTGCCACCCCCACACATAGAAATCCACTATTCTTCCATCAGTAATGTGACCTGAGGTCACAGTGATTATAGGAGTGAGAACAGGAGGCACGCTACTTGCCTGGGAATTGGGTATCAGAATCTCTGCTGATTCTGAGAAATTGCCCAGGAGACTGTGGGAAGTTTAAGGGAAGAACTTCCTTCTTCTCTCTCCCCCAAAGTTTGTGAACCACTGTTTAAAAACCCTTAATTCTTCTTTTCTCAGAGTCAGACTAACTGAATTTGGGTCTCTAAGATGACTAAATTGCCATGGAGGTCCCCCTGTGTCCTTGGCTAGCTTCTGATTGAGGACTCACCCTTAGGGGAGGGCATTGCTAAGGCAACATTTCCACCCATACACACTTTTCATGAATTTCCTCAGATAGTTGCAAGAGTACTTCTGGATTGCACATACCCTCTGCCCATTGCTGTCATTAATGACTAAGAAGTAGAACAATTTTAGTAGAATGCCACATTAAAACATCTGTTAAACGAGCAATAAATAGTTGGCAATTGAAATTACAATGAACAGTACCATTGACAATAGCATCAAAAATTATGAAATACTTATGGACAAATTTTGCAAAATATACACAACACCTGAACAATTAAAAACTACAAAATGTTGTTAAGAAAAATAAAAGACCTAATTACATGGAGAAAAATATTATGTTCTGGGATTGGAAGATACTGTTTTCATGTCAGTTCTTCCCAAATTGATCTATAGAATCAATGCAATCCTAATAAAAATTCCAATGGCTTTTAAAAATATCCAAATTGACAAGCTGATTCTAAAATATGTATAGAAATGCACAAGGTCTGTAATAACTAAAACAACTTTGAAATAGAAGAGTAAAGTTAGAGGACTTACACCATCTAATTTTAAGACTTAACCATAATAAAGCTATAGGAATCAAGACAATGTGGTGTTAATGTATGAATAGACATACAGATTGAAGAAACAGAATAGAGTCCAGCAACAGACCCACACATATACAGACAATTGATTTTTGAAAAAGATGCCTAGGTAATTTAATGGGGAAATGATAGTCTATATTTGTATATATTTATAATACATATGGCAAAGTACTTGTACGAGAATACTTAAGAACTCTTAGAATTTAATAATAGAAATAATCCAATAAAAAATGAAGAGATACTTCATACAAAAATGGTCAATTAACACATGAAAATATGGTTAATATCATCGGTGATCAGAGAAATGCAAATGAAAAGCCCAAGAGAAACCACTACTCATTAGAATGTCTAAAATTGAAAAGACGTGCCAAGTCTACAGCTAGTGTTGGCGATGGAATTCTCATACACCACCGGTAGGAAAGCAAAATTGTGCAACTACTACGGAAAACAGTTTGGCAGTTTCTTATAAAGATACACCTTAAAGATCTATCCAAAATCCAATTCCTAATACTTACTAAGAAAAATAAAAGCACGTGTGCACAGAAAGACATGTAGACAAATTTTTATATTAATAGAAGCTTAATGCTTAACAGCCAACATGTGGAAACCCCCTTAATGCTCTCCATAGGTGAATAGATAAACAAATCGAGGTGGATGCCTATAGCAAAATGCCAGTCAGCCATAATAACAGAATCAGCCACGGCTTCACACAATGGCATGGGTACATCTTCAAGCATTGTGCTGAGTAAAAGAAGCCTGACACACAAAGGAGTATGTACTGTGTGATTTCATTTATATGAAATTCCAGAAGAGACAGATCCAATCTGCTGTAACAGAAAGCAGATCAGTGGTTGCCTGGAGCCAGCGGTGGAAGGTCGACAAGAAAGCAACACAAGGGAATTTTCTGGGGTGAAGCAAATGTTCTGTATTTTGATTGCAGTGGTGGTTCCTTGGGCATAGAAACTTGTCAAAACTCATCAAAGTGTGCATTTAAAATAGGTATATTTTATTGAGTTACAGTTATAGCTCGATAAAGTTGATTTAAGAGAAAAACCATGAAATAAATAGAAAATACTATACTACACAATTATTACATTTTGAGAAGGTTACATAGAGATACAGAGTGAGTAATAATTCCTGGTGAACCTCTCAGTCTGCAAACCATGCTCACCCTCGTGGTGATCCCAAGCCCTTCTGGGATCCGCCTTCTGGGCTTGCTGCAGGACCTATCCCGCTGTTCAGCCTCCTGCCACCAAGAGGGTCCATTTGTGCTGACTCGTGGGACAAGCTAGGATTCTGTCTCAACCCTTACCTGAAGGACTGTGCCTCCCCTTACCAGCTCTGGTTCGATGACTGATTCTGTAGGCTGCCATTTTTTGTTCCTGTACCATCCCAGAATTCCCAGCGTGTGGACAAGCTCATGCTTGTCTAGCTGACTTTTCACGGGAGGTTTTTCAAAGTCCATAGCAGCATAACTACTTTTGCTTTCATTTGCCCTCTTTTTCTCTTTTCCTCACTTCTTTGTCTTGACCCCCAAATCACAGTTGATTTCTGTTGGACTCTCCTTGAACCATCTGCCTGGTCAGTTCTTGGCTCCCATCCCCTGATTCCATGTCTCAACCTCACTATGACACAGCCTGTGAGAAGACTCCAAAGTTTCCCTTTGATTTTAGAGTGACAAGGGACTCAGGGAAGGATGGGATGGCCCCCAAACAGCCAGCAGCCACCCAGGATATGCTTGTCATATAGAGACTTCACAGTGAGAATTTCCTTCATGGAATGACAGTTGACACTATTTACCCAAAAATAATCTACTGAAGTATGATTACACTTTCATTGTTTCTTATTTCTACAAGATAGAGTTCAAGCTCCTTAGCGTTGCCCACAATCTGGTTGTGGCTTATTATACCTGGAAACTGCCTTCACGTGTCCCCTTCTGCCTAGTAACACCAGCGTTAGCTAAAATATGCCCTCCTGAGTGTCAGTCCCCCTCACCCAGCCCTGTCTCTGTTATGGCACTGATCACAGAATCCCACAGCACTCACCTCAGCTCCCTGACCCTCTCTCCACAGAAATGTCCCAGGATCAAGGGCACAGATAACAGCACAGTCATATTTTACAAGCCCCATTGCCTAGCCCCGCTCGTCACCCACAGTAAGGACTCGGATCTTTATTACTACGGTGCTTGGTGTTGTTAAGGCTTTCGTTTCTATCTCATGGGACTTACAGGCCAGGAAAGCTGAATATTCACATAACTGTAAGGCTTAAAGGTTAAGCAGTACTTGAACAGCAAAAGAGAAGGTTTCAAGTCAAACGGTTGGCACAAATGCTTAAATTTACCTAACGATCACTGGTCATTTTTAGTGAGTGCTTTCTCTGTGCCCAGGACCAGCTAAGAATTTACAAGCTGTATTAGCTTACTGCAGCTGCTGTAACAAAGCACCATAAACTGGGTGACTGGAAACAATAGAAGTTCATTCCCTCGTAGTTCTGGAGGCTAGAAGTCCAAAATCAAGGTGTTGGCAAGGCCATGCTTCCTCTGAGGGCCGTGAGGACGAGTCCTTTCTTGACCGTTCTAGTTGCTGTTGGATGTGGGCAAATCTTGGCGTTCTTTGGCTTGTAGCTGCATGACTCCAACCTCTGCCTCTACCATTTGGCTTTCTTGCCTGTGTGTGTGCATATGTCTCCGAGTGTGCTCTTGTTTTCTTATAAGGAGAGCAGTCATTGGCGTTAGGGCCCACCCGGATCTAGTAGGGACTCAACTAAACCTATGACATTTGCCCAGGCTGTGTTTCTAAATCAGGTAACATTCTTAGGTTCCAGATAGAAGTGCATTTTGGACAGACACTATTTAACCCACTCCACATGTATAACCTCACTTACTTTTGGCCACAACTACGTGAAATAAATGTTATTGTAACAACCATTTTATACACGAAAAAACTGAACTGTAGAGAAGTCAAATGGTTACACAAGGTGACATAACAGGAACGCCAGGAATTCTGATAGAGCATTTTATCATGTTACCAACTGTAATCCACCACTCTTAAAACTTAAAAAAATATTTTTTATTGTGAAATATATCATTCATTTAAAATAGTATGAGTAAGATTAAAGAATATTGGTTAAATGAATACCTATAAACCCATCACGCAGATTAAGTTGAAGAGTATTGATGCATGAGAAACATAATCCTGCTTTCGCCCCTTCACCCACAGGAGCAAATCTGAGATCACTCCCTCGTAAACACTCTGCATGCTAACTTCCATCCTGAATCAGCTTTCCCGGATCCCAGCCTCCGAGGACTGCTACCAGCAATGGTCTAAGGAAGTACACTTTAAAGTGAAATTTTGGTGATCAATATCCTCCCAACTGGGGCAATACAGCAATAGACACCATCATGTTGGTACTTGGATCGCAGAGAGCCCCTGACATGCTGTGGTGGTCTGCAGTGGGCCTGCAGAGGGTGGGGGAAACCCAGGATACTTTTAGAGTCCATAGGATTGCTAATTAATTAGATGTTTAGGGGTGAGGAAAAGACAATATAATAGGATACCTAATGCTGGGCTGGCCTGTAGTAGCAATCTCCCAAATCCCAGTGGCTTACTATAACAGACGTTCATTTCCAGCTCATATTATCCTTCTAAGAATTGGTTGGTAAGTTCTAGGGATAGCGGCCCTCTGTTCCACACACTCAATCAGGGACCCAGGTAGGTGGAGCCACCTTCATCGGTGGCTGTATCCCATTCAGAACACAGTGTCTCTGTGACCTCAGAGACACGGCAAGAAATGCAAGAACATCAAGTGCAGTCTCCCTACTTGACTGCAAGCAAGGGAAGCTATAAAATAAGCTTCCTGTGTACCCAGGAATTGAAAAATGAAACAGGATTCGGTGAAATGTAAAGCATTGTGTTACAGAAACGAATCTAGATTTTTGGCTTGAGCAATTAAACAGATGGTGGAGCTATTTACTGGGATAGGGAAGATGAGATTTTATGTTGTGCTGGCGGTGGGGGTGGGGGTGGGGGTGGTGGCGGTGGTGGCAGTGACAGTGGTGGTGGTGATGGCGGCAGGAGTGGTGTGTGTGTTGAGTAGGCTGCCCAGACGTACCATTTTAAACAGGACAGGAAATGGTACTGTCCCATTTTAAATGGTACATATGGTCAGCCCACTGACCTTGAATTTAGCCCAGGGAGACTAGGCTGACCATACAAAGCATTTGAAACAGGACAATACCATTGTTTTCTGTCCTGTGTAAAATGGTACCTCTGGTCAGCCTAGTGTTAAGGTAATCAATAGGTAACTCTGTGATGTGTCCTAGTTGTAGACCAATGGAGTTGTGGAGTAGACAGTTGGATCCAGGAGTCTGGGGTTCCAGGGGGAGGACGTGGTTAGGAATATAAACCGAGGAGTCATGAGCAGTTGAGGTCATGCTGAAAGGCCAGCTAGGGAGTGAGTGCATCCTCCATCCCCCATCCCCCATCCCTGCTGGGCCTGTGCTTAAAAGCTGATGCAATCAGAAAGGCTTGTTGACTTTATCTTTCTAAGAAGTGAGAGTCTTTCACCCAGTTTCACCAAAAGTCAGGCTTGTGCAGCATTCCCCAGGCATGTTAGAACAGGGATTATCAACCCACGGACGTGGGGGGCTCCACAACTGCCTTTCTCAGCAACCAGAGGAGTAGTAGGTTGTTATTTTCTTTCCATGTTAGTCTTCAAAATAAAATTCTTTGAGCAAATGCTTTGATTAAAAGTTTTTGAAAAATCACTACTTTAGAGTTTCCAGATTTCTCCCTCGGTCATTTTATCAGTTTTTTTTTAATTCAATCACTAACTTTGTTTTTTTGCTTAAGCACCTCCTCTGTGTAAGGTCAGTGTTTCTCCAGGGGTGGTGCTGAATGTCCCCCTGCTCCTGTGCCCTGGCGGTGCTTACTTAAAACGTGGCCTTCCGGAGCCTTTACAGCAAACCTGTCCAACCCACGGCCCGTGGGCTGCATGTGGCCCAGGACGGCTTTGAATGCAGCCCAACGCAAACTCGTAAGCTTTCTGAAAACATGATGAGATTATTTTGCTACTTTTTTTTTTAATTTTAATTTTTTTTTTTTTTTTTACGTTATCAGCTATCATTAGAGTTAGTGTGTTTTATGCATGGTCTAAGACAATTCTTCTCCCACGGTGGCCCAGGGAAGCCACAAGGTTGGACACCCCTGCTTTGCAGTGTACACTGCATCAGCATCTCTGGGAAAGGTGCTCAGGACTCTGCAATATTAACAAGACCTGGTAAGTTCGGTGAACAGTAAGAAGTGAAGACGATGAGAGCATATATAGCCTTGCTTAGAGGCTAAGAGATGGGGAATTGGTCCCCAGGGTCCCCCTCCAGCTTTGTGCATTTACAAACACAACCTCCTCCCTGTGTCTGGGGAAAGGCATGTTCTCTGAGATACTGACTGGGGAGGAAGGAGGGGTGTAGCACCAAGCATCACAGTGGGTTCTTTTATCAGTGGTGTTCACTGGAGGCGGGGTGCTCAGGGGTGGGAAACCTGGGATGGAAGCCTCTTCAGAGCTTTTACTACTCACTTCCCCCATATCAGTTCTGATGGCCCACACCTACCCTGCTATGGGGAAGTGGGCGAGAGGGTGGACAGAGGGGGAGGTCCACAGGAAGGTTGTTGACAGAAGCTTTTCAGTGGGTACACGGTTCCCCTTTCCTGGCTGGAAGGCACTGGTCCCACCATCTCGTTTTATCAACTGTATCTTCTTTTCAATTGAAAAATTACCTGTTATTATTACTTATGTAAGGACTATACGCCTCGTATAATAGTTATAACTTCTAACATTATTTCAAATGCTATGAAAACACTAACATTAACCATTACCTCAGAAATATAATGATTTTCAGTGGTATCTAGAGAACATTTGTGTTTTATGTTACTTTTGTATTTTTAGGTGTAATTAACATAGGACATTATATTTGCTTCAAGTGTACAATATAATTTGATATTTGGATATACTTTGAAATGATCACCACAATAATTCTAGGCAATTGGACTTTTTTTTTCATTTTTATTGTTAGACTTATTGGGGTGACATATGTTAGCAAGGATTACATAGGTTTCAGGCATACAATTCCACAGTGCATTGTCAGCTTGTTGGATAATAAAGTTCAAAATGCAAAATTTAATGTCTTCTTCCACCAGAGTTGCTTGTGAAGACATGGATAGAAGCTTGTCCAGCCAAATCAGAACCCAGTGATCACATTCTGCACTCCACCGTGTGCATCCAACCACGAAAGCAGGGGATTCCACCCACAAAGAGAAAGCTGAGTTATTCCAGCCCAATGCTCCATGCTCTGCCATCTCAGGTCTGTCCAGCTGTAAATGTGCTTTCCTGCTGTCCCACTGTGCACAGGCCCCCAAGGAAGCACAGGGGACCCTCATGGGACTAGTGATGCTTCTTCTCTGAGAGTCAGAGTCAAAAGGAAGGCTCCAGGGAGACCTGCCCCCCAGAACCTCCACCACTGATTGTTTACATTGCCTGGTGCTGAGCCAGGGCCATTTGTGGGCCTAAACTCCGTATTGGCTTCACCTGACCCAGGAGAAATTCCATAGAACCAACAGTTCACTACTTCAAACAGAAGAGAATTATGTAAGAGATGTAAAGTAAAAGTTTATTTTCCATCTCCCCAATAGTTAAACACTGTTAACGATTTCTTATATATCCTCCAGTGTTTTCCATGCATACACAAACATTGAAAGGATGTATTTTAATGTTTGTATACTCTATTCTGATTCTTGCTTTTCAATGACTATTATAAATTTAATAATATATCTTGCATATTTTATTTCAGCACATATGATTTACTTTATTTTTTAAATAGCTATATAGTAGGCTCTTTATAGATGTGCTTTAATTTGTATATCAGTCCCCTATTGATGAACATGTAAGTTATATACAGATTTTTTAAAAATTACAATATTGCAGTGAACATTCTTTACTCACAAATTTTTGTATACTTGTACAAATTTATCTGTAAGATAAATACCAGAGAGTGGAGTGGCCGCATCAAAAGGTATGTGCTTAAAATGGTTTTCACAGATGGTGTCCTGTTCTCCATAGAGGTCTTTATATTTGACCAACAGTCTAAAGAGGGTGCCAAAAACATGTATACACATTTTAAGAAAGGGGAAAACTGTATTAAAATTGTAATACTCAATATATATCAATAACAAAAGATGAATACAAGTCACATTTGACTCCTGCAATTAATTACAAGAGGTGCTCAGAGTGGTCACCATCAGTGTCCAGACACTTCTGGTTATGGAGAACCACTGCTTGAGTGACCTTGACCGAAGTGTCCACTTGTATCACTGCACATGCCATTTCAGTTTCTTCCCAAAGTACCACCAGTGTAGCTGGTTTTCTAGGGTACACCACATCCTTTAAGATCCCCCAGAAGTCAAGGGGTGTTAAGTCAGTAGGACATGGGGGAAACTCAAGCAACATTCTCAAATTTCAAATATCATTTCAAAGTGGTCTTGCGCTCCTGAAATGACAACTGTGCTTCCGCCGTTTTCTTTGACTGTCATGGCAGGTATATAGAATGAGCAGATCTAGGGGAGGGGAGGAAGTAGGGAGGAAGGGCGCCTGTCAGTCTGTACACAGCTGCTGGCCACATTACTTGGTCATCTTTGGAGGCCACATTGGTTTCCTTTGATGTGACAGGGATGGTCACAGAACTGTCTTGCTCACCCACATGCTTCCAGCTGTATCTGGTGGCCCATCAGCTCGGGTAGATATGTGTGAGGTCCTGAATAGGTCCTGGTTCAAGAGCAGCTCAGCAGCAGTGTCATCCTACCCTGATGCTTCCTTTTGGGCCACGTGGAAAAGTCACTGTATAGTACAGTGGTTAAAGCTCAGGCTCAAGAATCCCTTGTGCTGGTTTTGAATCTCAGCTCTTCCAATTAATGGCTGTGTGACTTATGGAAAGCCACCTAACCTCTCTGTGCCTCAAATTTATAGATGATAATGCTAACTCATAGACGATGGGGCTTCAAATAGGATAATTAGGTACAAGAGGCATGCTTGCCTTGAAGCACCTATTCAATAAATGTTGGCTGGTGTTACTGCAGCTGGCCTGTGAGACTCCTATTAATACTATCCTGATAGGGAAAACCTATATTCCATTTTCTGATTGGAGTTATAGTGAACTAGGAATTCTAGGAGTCATTGGAAATCATCTCTCTCTCTTTCTCCCCCCACTTTTCTCAAGCTATGTTGTCTGGTTTATTGCCTCACTCACTTCTCCTGTAGACGCAATCGTACAGCAGCAGGACGCACAGACTCCGTTTAGTGGTGTCAGAGTTCTCCACATGGCACGTGGCTGCAGTTTCTCCTACACTGCCCACCAAATGTGGCTGTGGACTCAGCACAGCTACACTCATGAAAGAGCTTGGAGTCAACGGTGTCCAGATGGGGGATCCGAGTCAGGGGAGAATGCCCTGCTCTCTGGGCAGGATGAGGTTAAAGGGAATTAAGAGTTAAAGAGAAGTTTCTCTAGGCTCTAATGTCCCATTTGCTTCCAAGCCCCAGACATTGGTTGTGATCATGTAACAAGGGAGAGGGGGCAGAAATCAGTGGTGCTCTCCAGTGGCTCCTTCTGTGTTCTTCAGTCACAAGGTAGTTCATTTTTAATGGGATTCCTCCCATCTGGTGCAGACTTAATCCACTCCCAGAGGCAGCGAGTGACAAAGGATAACTACCATGCCTGTGCTGGTTAAATAACAAATGATAAATTTAAGAGTTACGTAATCTGGGAATGTGACTAGGGGAGGCTGTTCTACAGAAAGAACAGGTTGAATGCCATTAAAGGTTAAGGAACGATTATGCCTCAGGCCTGCTTACCGTTTACAGGGAATATAGGTAGGCTGACTAGATGTACCATTCAACAGAAAACAATGGGACTGTCCCATTTCAAATGGTATGTAGGGTCAGCCTAGTCTCACTGGGCTACATACAAGGTGTCAGTAGGCTGAGCATATGTACTGTTTAAAATAAGACAGTCCTGTTTTCTGTCTTAAAATGGTACATCTGGTCAGCCTAAATATAGGGGACAATAAAGTTAAATGACACCAAGATACACACACGAAGTATTTCCTGAAACTGAAACATTTGGCAAGAAAACTGGCTTGAATTCTTCACATAGGAAAACATCGGAGACTGTCCTAGATGAAAATGATTAGAGACATAAAACCCAAAAGCAAGGTGCAAACCTCAATTGGATCTTGCTCAACAATATAAAGAGCAACCTTAAAAAACATGTGGGGACAAGTGGAGACATTGAAGTACGGGCTGAATCTTGGGTGATACTATGGAGTTATTACGAATTGTCCTGGGCATGATAATGTCATTGTGGCTACTGGGAGAAGGGGATCACAGTTCCTAGGAGTGAAGCATTATGATGTATGCAGTTAATTTTCCAAGAATGAGAGAGTGTGAGCAGGAGAGCAAGTACATATGGCAAGTACATTCATTGTTGACTCTAGATGAAGGTTGTTCTAGGTGGAGGGTTGTTCTAGATGGATCTAGGAACTGGCACACGTGAGTGGTGGTGTTTGTGTGATAGCATTCCTTAAGCATGAGCAAGCCTCTTCCTGTGGGAAGGATGGAGGCCTTCATGATAGCGTGGCTGTTCTTGTAAACTGTATTGTTGCATCCCCTGAGACTGGACCAAGGGGACACCTTCCCGAATCAGCAGCACCTCCAGGTCCCGGGACTCTGCAGACGGAGTGAGCCTCCAGGCTCAATTCCCTTTAGAGAACTCTAGGGGCACAAGGGACATCGTTTATAGAAAAAAACCAGAACTGTGATGCCCAGACATGACGGTCCAATAAAATAGTCATTCAAAAAGTAAAGCTAGAATAGAAATGACAACTCTTATTTTTATTGGAGAAATAAGTAAAACCTGTCCTCTATTACCGTAATCTCATCAAATAAGAAATGTTTAATTCCTAACAAGTAGTAAAGGCATGATTGGTGAATAGAGATGACTGGGCCAGAGGACAGAGAGGGCCCAGATCAGCAGGACGACCAGATGGGTGAGAGGATTAAGGTGTTAGCACCCTCCATTAGAGAGCTGTCAAAAAAGCAGAGCAAAAAAAGCATCTAATTGCAAGCTTTTCCAACCCATGGGCCACGGGCTGCACGTGGCCCAGGACAGCTTTGAACACAGCCCAACCCAAATGTGTAAACTTGCTTAAAACTTTATGAGACTTTTTTGTGACTTTTTATTTCTTAGCTCATCAGCTATCGTTAGTGTATTTTATGTGTGGCCCAAGTCAACTCTTCTTCCAATGTGGACCAGGGAAGCCAAAAATTTGAACACCACTGATCTAAAGGATTAAAGGAAGGGATGCTTATTGTCAAAATCTGCCTCTTGACATACGTTTCTGACATCTTATGTTGCTGAGATTTAATAATGAAGACTTAATCATTTACTCTGTACTAGAAGACCATTATGCCACAAATTTCAGGATGCCAGTAGCAACCCTGTGTATATAAATCCCTTTTATTTTTCAAAGGCTATTTAATTCATTATCCACAACAGCAACATAGGTTTTCACAATAAATGTGATCATCCCATGTACACCCCACTTGACACTTGCAACCGAAGCTCTCAAACCGAGTCCCATGGAAGTACACAACCAAACATGTCCGTCAACTAGCAAATGGTCCGAATCTGAATCTCCTAGAAATGCTTGACCAAATCAGAATTACTGCTAACTTTTCTTAATGTGTTTGAAGTACCTTCAGTACCTTCCAATCATGCTTCAACCCAAATTAAAAAAAAAAACAAAAACAAATAAAATAGTTCATTCAGAAGCAAACAGTGGCCATGATACGAGTTAATTCTGGAGACAAAACATAATCCGTGACAAAAGCAGGTGTGAAAAAACCCATGCAAAGGGATGGGACCATCACAGCTTTGGAGTCTTCTAGAAAGCAGAGCCTGAGGCTGGATTAGGTGTTGGCACTGTGTGGGAGATGTGAGCCAAAGCCCTGGGGGGCCGTATGGAAGGGAAGTAAGATGGGAAGGATGCAGGGCACTCCTCAGGGGCGCACTCACGGGGTGCTCAGGACTTCTCTGGAGGTGTCTGCAAAGGAACCATACCTCAGAGTGGTCCATAGAGGCAGGGAGGGGCTGCATATGCAGCTCTATTGATGCCTAATTTCAGACTTGCAGCCACCAGAGCAGTGTGAGAGTAAGTGTTTGTTGTTTTAATTCACCTAGTTTCCTCGTGTAGACAGGAAAATACAAGCTGTCTCCACTCTGTGGAAAGAAGAGAAACAATAAAAACTCTTCATGTCGTTCATTTCACCTGTCTCCCCAGCTACATGGCATTCATCACAACCTAACACTTCGCTTATTTTTCTTTTTGCCTATTTTTTCTTGTCTCTCTCCACCCTGGAATATAAGCTCTATGAGGACAAAGACCTTCTGTCTTACTAACTGCTGTATGTCTGCTGCCTAGAACTATGCCTGGCACATGGTAGATGCTCAGAAAATAAGGGGGGACCCAAAAGCCCCAGAATTTATTTATAAAATAAATTGTGTATTTATTCTTACATGTTTAAACTTCTGTCACCTTGCAAGTACTCTCTGTTGGATGCAATACCCCCATCGAGATGCTTTTTCCACTGCTCAAAACAATTTTGAACTTGTCAATTTTGATGCCTTTTAGTGCTTCTGCCATTTTTTTGTTTCACCTCTTCCACATCAGCACAACGTTTCCCTCTGAGGGCATTTTTCATCTGGGGAAATACAAATAAGTCACTCGGGGTGAGATCAGGTGAATGGGGTGGGGGTGGGGCCATTTTTGGTCAAAAATTGCACAACCCTCAGAATGGTGTGGGCCAGTACATCTTCATGGCTCACATTCATACAGTCACCCATCATGACATGGGCAAACATGTTGAATCTCCCAAAAACAATTCCAAACGCAGCCTCTCACAACAACGCCAGCTGGTACAGTGATGCAGATGGGCTCCTAGAACACTCACCCAGAGGGGAAAGCCTGTCCTACAGGGGCCAGCCCTCCAGAAGATATTTCCATTTGGGGGGAGGGTCCCCCTTATATTGTTGAATTTATGAATAAATAAAATTGGCAGGAGTCTTGAGGATTGTCTAATTATTTGTGTTCTTATAAGTGGGAAACTAAGAGGAAGAATAAGGACACTCCAGAGAGAAGAATCCATAAAGGTGATGGCAGAGGGTCTGAGGGAAAAGAGCTGCTCACGTAATGTCTTAGGGTTCAGGGTGGGACCGTAGTGACTTCCTGGGAGGGGAGGCGGGATACACGCCTCAAAGGATGGACTAGTGCCTGAGTGTGAAGGGCCTTACAGATCAGTAAAGAATTTGGTTTTATCCTGAAGCCATGGAAAGCCAATGGGTTCATTTAAATTGATACAAATTTTTAAACGAATTGCTTTGGAAGAGCAGCAGCAATTGGTTCAAGAGGGGAGAGATGAGCAGGAAGAAGTAAGAGACATCTTGGGCCTGAGGGAAAGTCCCTCCATTCTGAAGTGTATGGACAGCCTTGGTGGGGGACTGCAAGGGGGTAGAGAGGGGAGCAAGCCACAGGGAGCAGCCCAGCATGCCTCCCAGGTGCCTTTCATGGGGTTGAGTACCCAGTCCTGGAAAATACAAGCAATGAGCAAGTTTGAAGTGGCAAAGGTAAGCTTGGGGGGGCCCATGGAACATTCAAATGGAGATGTCTAGCACCCATTGGATGGATACTCGTAGGTCCAGAACTCTCAGGAGAGAGGTGAAAGCTAAAGACATATATATCATTGGATGACATCAACAAAGATAAAGGCAGAGGTTAGATTAGACCACACTGGTTGAGCTGATAGATAGGAAGGAAGGAAGCCCAAGGCAGGACCTCTTGGGAGCAGGATGCAAAGACATCTTCTGTGTGAGCATGCTGTAAGACCAGGGCGTGGTAATAAGCAAGGGCCATATTTTGGTAATCCGTGTTAATGTTTTTAATGACTCTGTTCTGTTTGTATTTTCTAAAACTTATGGATAATAACCTAACATTGTTAATGTGGACGGGATAACAGACTCCAGAGTAAAAGAAAGATAAGTATAATGAAGAGAAATGTCAGATGCAAACATCTAAAATAAACACAGGAAATAGGAGTGACAGACACTACGTTGAAACAGAAAAAAAAAAAATTGGGGTTTCCTGTTAGTGGAAGACAGTAACAAAAAACAAAAAAACAATGAAAACTAAGATGCTTAAAAATAGTTTTCATCCTGGATTAATGGTATAGTCCAGCAATCCAGTCAGAGTGTATAGTATGAGGGCCGTTCAATTCTTTCTTGACCAGTGTGGAAAAATTCATTCTTTCTACTTTCTATAAACCTACCTGACGCTTTTGTGGTTCTGTTTGTCAAGTGTTAACCTCTGGTTAAAAGTTTCATCTAGATCACTGGTTCCCAAGCGTTGGTATGCATAATTTCGTGGGTACACGCAGGGCCATTCAGGCTACTCAAAATATAATCAGCAATGGCTAATAACCAAGTAAAGTAAAAAAAAAAAAAAAAAAAAAGAAAAAAGAAAAATGTTAATTATGGGGCAATAAATATTAAGTTTGAATCACCGTTAATGGAGACACTTCAAAATTAGATTACATTATTGAATGAGGATGCATGAGGGCGTGGCTATGAACCCTTCCCCCACCGTTCTTCTACCAATCATTGCACAGTTTTAGAACAATCCCTTTGTGATGATTCTAGAACTTTCCCAAACATACAAATACATCCATAGCCAGACTGTTTGATCAGTTCAGTTATTGAATGAGTAAAAGTAAGTGTGTTGTCTTTAATTGTGATTCTTTTTGAGAAGTTTTTTAATTTAATGTTTAACATCATTTCAGTTATTATTGTCAGTGATTTTTAAGCATGTCAGTTATGGATCAGTAGTTGAAAACAGGAACAGTTAAAAATCCTAAACTTGATGTGGATTATAACCCATTGCCAATTTTCTCAACATGTGTCCGCAGCTACGAGTACACCCACACCGGGAGACAGTAAGAAGGTGCGTGCCTCAGCTACTACACAGAAGCAAAGGAAATGCTCTGAAGGGTATATTAAATAATGTATTGTCACTCTTAGGGGATGATGACTGTCCTAAGCCTTTGTGTGTGGTGTGTGGAGAAATATTATCCAAGAGTTGCATGAAACCCTCTCTATTTATGAGACATTTAGAAACTAAACATCTTATGTATAAAAACAAAAAAAAAATACATTATTTTTGGCGCTTAGAAAAGCATCCACCTGTTACTTCATACATAATGTCAGGAAAGAAAGACAATGAGAATGCAGTTGAGGCTTCATACTTTATTGCTTATCACATAGCTAAATGTGGTAAAAACCACACCACAGTTGAAGATTTAATTTCTCCTTCTGTGAAGGATACCATTTTTTTGTGTGTTTGGGGAAGAACATGTCCGTAAAATCAATATTATCTCTTTTGCAAACAATACAATGTCTCAACAAATTCAGGAAATGTCTGATGATGTTGAAGCTGTAGTAGTAGATAGAATTAGAAAAAGTAAATTATTTTCCATTCAGGACAATGAAAGTGTACATGTTGCTGATTTATCTAGTTTGCTCGTCATTGCAAGGTACTTGGTAGGAGATGAAATTGAGGAGACCCTGTTGCTTTGTTATCCATTGACAGAGCATACCACAGGCAAATTTTTAATGTAATCAATGGTTATTTCATTGAAAAGGACATGAGTTGCTTCAATTGTTGTGGTGTGTGTACTAACACAGGCAAGCCTATGTCGGGTTATCTTATAAGCCTATGTGGCCAAATTAAATAAGTAATTTCCCATGTACCATGGAGTCACTGCTGCATTCATAGACAAAGTCTTGCATGCAAGACTCCTCTTAGTGAAATGAAAGATGTTCTTGATGAGGCTGTAGAAGTTGTAGGTTTTATTAAGTCACAGCCACAAAACTCCAGATTGTTTAAACCACTGAAGAAATGAACAATATTCCCAGCACATTGCTTTTGCATATGCAGGTCAGGTGGCTATCTGGCGGCAAAGTACTTACACGGATGTTTGAACTTAGACATGAAGTCCAGGTATTTTTGGAAGACCATTGTTTCCCTCTTGCTCCAAAGTTTCAGGACAGTGATTAGCTTCAAAGTCTTGCCTATTTATCAGGTAGTCTTCTGGAAATAAACAAACTCATCTCGAGACTTCAAAATAGTTCTATCACTATATTCAAAGTAACCAACAAAATTGAATCAATGATTTAAAAACCGAATTTTGGAAAGTGTGCATTGAAAGAGGTCAGTCTGAAGTTTTTGAAACTCTGCACAACTTCTTATCTGAGAATGCCTTGCATCTATCCAAAAGTGTGAAAGAGAATACTGCAAGTTACTTGGAAGTTCTTAAAGTGTCCTTTTATAAGTACTTCCCTCAATGTGGCAAAGAAAACAACTGGATTGCAGATCCCTTCAATGAAGAATTCTTCAAAGAAGCCAAACTATCAATCAATAAAAAAGACCAGTTAATCAAACTTCCAACCAATTCTTCTTCAAATTCTGATTTTAGAAGAAAGCATCTTATTACCTTCTGGGTGGACGTCAGTGAGGAAAACAGCTCAGCAAGAAGGCACTCAAATAAATACGTGTTGCCATTTACTAATACTGAACTAGTGGAGAGAGCTTTTTCCTCTTACACCTTCATAAAAAATAAGAACCGAAATAAACTTAATGCAAGTCTGGATGTAAGACTGTATCTTGCATCTTTTGAGCCTGATTTCAAGAAACTAAGTGTGTCAAAGCAAACTCAATAATCTCACTAACAGTGTTTCAATCAGCTAGGGATCTGCATAACAATTATTACAAATAACACAAATGCATATTAATAAATTAAAAGTTTATTAAATATTTGATCATCATTATCAATATTTAACTGTGTTACAAATATTATGAAATTAAATCTGTGGTTTGTACTTTCAGTGTAGTAATTTTTCTCTCCTAACTTATTACCTCATTTCCACTATTTTCCATTAAGATGGGCACTGAACAAAAGTGTCAGAATTCAAAAACAGCTGTTTTAAAAGCAAGGGGTACAATTCATAGAAATGGGTTTTAAAAGGGGTACACAAGTGGGAAAAGGTTGGGAACCACTGATCTAGATGAAGCAAGTGACTTAGTCCTTTAATATGGGGATCTGAAACTTGATTGAAGACTTCTTCCAAGAGGAGGGCTGTAGAAAGGGTGGAGGAGGAAGTGTTTCTGTCCACTCAGGCACCCTCTCACCTCCGTGCTGTGACAAGGTTTGTTGCAAATCTTTCTTTCTGCTACCTACTCATTTTCCAACACTGAGTTCAGGAGTCACTGTTTCTGGGAAGCTGCCCTGATCGCTACTTACCTCCCCACCCCACCCACCATCCAAAAGCCCAAAAGCAAGGTTAGGGCACCTTTTCTGAATCCTTATTAATCTTCTCTACATAAGTCTGTCTTTGGAATTTAATTCATTTCATAACTATCCTTTTATCTGCCTTTCTTCACCACTCGATGTGAATTCTGTGGGACAGGGGGGTCAGCCTTTGTCATCTTTGCAGAACCAGCACTCAGCATGGTGCTATCCCAAAGCTCAAAAACACTGATGGTGGCCATCCTGCCCCATAGCCTGGCAGGGACCCAAGGGCCTTGCCCCATTCCAGTTAGCTGGCCTTGACCTCTGCCCTTGGCCTGACCCAACTCTCTGTGTCTGAGCATCTCCCTTGTCCACTTGCTGTGCTCTCCTAGATGTGAGGACAACAGCAAGGAGAACCCAGGAGAGGAAGAAACTGAAAAAAATCTTCCCCAAACAGTGGTGGCAAGAGATCCAATGGACATGACAGGTAGCCGTGAAGGTGTAGCAGAGAACCCATCACACAGGGAAAAAGATCAGAATGTTGTGTTGGGGTGAACACAACATTCCACCCTCTGCTATTCAAGAGGTTGTTGATCTTCCCTTCACTTAGGGAGCTGGTGACGGGGCAGGGAGGATGTGGGTGCCACCCAGATATTACAGGTCTTACAGCTAAATCCGACTGAGGAGAGATGCTTTTCCTCACGGTCATTCAGTTAGAGCACCAGTGTGGAGCTAACCTCTTCTACAGCGAGACACTATCTCCAAAAGGGTGTTCCTATCCATTATCTTGTTGATCCTATTGGAATGTGAAATGGGTCTTACTCTTTTAATTTTTGATTATGAAAAATGTCAACCAGAGAAGCAGAGAGTAGGCTGTGGCAGACCTTCAAACCCATTTTGTCCAACTATTACCGACATTCTGCACATCCCGTTTCATTTGCCCTCTACCTCCCTCCCTCTCCTTTTTCATTAGAATATTCCAAAGCAAATCCCAGATAACCTTATCTTCACTATGTCATTCTTATATCACACAATTATAAATAAGTCCTTTAGATCATTTAATAAATAATTCTAGAATAAATATCCTTGCCCACTTTTTTTTAATCCACAAGAAAACAGGACCAGAGACAAAAATGATGAGCTCAAGGTCATGTGGCCATGAGGAAGGGCAGGACTCGAAAACTGGGCTCCTCTGACCCCACAGTGCAATGTGCTCCCTGCCGTAGCTCCCATGCTAGATAAATGGAAGAAGTGGGGAGCGGTCACAGAACCTCAACGGCAAAATCCAGCTGGTGTGTCTCTCAAGTAAGATATTGCAGCTGCAACCCTTTGTTCTCTGTGAGACTTGTCTAAATCTTCCCAGAATGAACCCAGATCATGTACTGTCGACAGAATGCCCCCCGTACCCCCACTGCTCAGTCTCTCTGCAGCCAGCCTGCATGTTGGGTGCTCTGAGGCTCCTGGTGCTTGTTGGGGGGCAATGGCTCTGTGTGGGACTCTCCGGATCTCAGGGACTCTCACCTGCTCAGTAGTAGTGTGAGGTGCACCTCCTGTACCCTGCCATTTCCTGAAGCCTGGTGAGTGCTCCCAAGAGAAGGGAAAAGAGTTTAGAAGAGTGAGAGGAAAATCCATGTGCTACCAAATCTCCCGCTGGACAGGAGGGGCAGGAGTCATGGCAGCCAACCAGTGCCCTCACAGGTAATGCTTCAATGGGCCATCAGGTCCTTTCTCCTGGTCAGAGTCCCCAACTCTGTTTGTGGATTCCATTTCTTACGTACTTGCTCTGGTTCTTTTTAAACAACACAGCCATTGGCATGCTTGTCCCAGACAGCTGATGCTCATTAATACAGGCAGACAATGGAGTGACAGATACGACATGAAACACTAGAGAATACGAATGGATCCAGGAGAAGGGGGAGAAGACACAGGATGGAGTGGAGAGTGGGTCAGAGAAGCCTGTGACCAGGCAGAACTCAGGGATGGAGAGTGTTTATTTTAGTCGTCCTGAGTCATCAGCCTGCCAGGCTTCCCTGCTAGGCTGTGTCACTCCTGTTGTTGACATGTGGCTGGGAGGCAGGAAACTTCAGAACAGAGGAAAAGTGGCCTTTAAATAACAACAACAACCAACAGAGACATGCTAACCAGGTCATGGGGCCAAGATTCCTTCCTCAGCAGGTTCCAGAACCAAAGGACATTTCAAAGTGAAAAAAAAAAAGCCTAACATTTTTAGGTTGTCAGCCAAAGAGATTGAGTAGTGTGGTTTTCATTTTCCCTAAGAAAGAGCCCAACTCATTTTGGATATTTAGCATTTTAAAAGGTTTAGTGTCCAGGTCCATCCTGGGGATCATCATGCTTAGCCAAATAAGCCAGACAGAAAAAACAAAAAACCGTGTGACTTCACTCATATGCAGAATATAAAACTGAAAGCAACAACAACAACAACAAAAGAACAAACAAATAACCCAAGGACACAATCAATAGTTTAATGTTTATTTGGGGACGAGTGGGTTAGGGAGGGGAGAAAGAGGAGGGGGTGGGAGAGGAGGGGGGAAGCTAAATACAAGGTGAAGGAAAGAGAAGTCACATTAGGTGGTGAACTTATTATACATCAAGTTGACAATGCACTGTAGAATTATATGCCTGAAACCTGTGTAATCCTTGCTAACAGATGTCACCCCAATAAGTCTAACAATAAAAATGAATTTTAAAAAAAAGTTTAGCATGCATGCTGTTATGCTTTATAACACACGCACAGGTACTCAGATATATTCTTTTGTAGGTATCAAATATTATGTCAAAATGTCATACATTTTAAGGAGGTGAAGTAGCCCTACTTTTCTCTACTTGTCCCACAGTGTACAACTAAAAATCCTGGGCATTACATATAAAACAAATGTAAGAACAACCTGAGAGGTGGAGAGAAGGTGCATGGGCTGGAGAACTCAGGGCCCAAGGAATAGGGTGGCAGCAAGTTCTCCGGGGTTTCTGCTGCTTCGTATGTCCCAGACTTGGAGCTGGACACCCTGGCACTCTGAAAACAGCAGTGGGTACGAACAGACAAAGGCTCCAACAGGCTGCTGTTTTCAACCAAAGGACCAAGAAAGGGGCAGCCTCCTAAGTCTGGAAACTTTTAGATAATAATCACTCTGCTCCAGCTAAACACCACAGGAAAGACTGTGGTCCTACTTCCACCCAGGCCAGCAAAGGCTGAGTGAGGAACCCATATAGCCACTCCTCGCTTTACAACCTGCTCGTTTAACGACCACTTGGACTTAGGACCAGTTCTCCAGCTCGGGGAATCCCCTTCCTCAGTCTCTGTTTCATTGCCATAGCCGTTTAGTATTCAGTACATGAAGCATTCGCAATCACACAAGACTGCATACATTCTTTTATAACTGTGGTGTCCCGTGATATCTATTGAACAATACATACACTATGGTGCCTCAGCACACCACAAGACACCTGCCTTTAAACTTGCTTAGACATCAATGTGCTTGATGACTTAGTTGCAGAAATGGAACTCGGTCATTAAATGAGAAGTGCTTATATTTCTACCTTTCCCCTGCCCTGCCAGGGTGGTGTCAGAGGAGACCCAAGAGAAAGTTAGGACTGTTACACCTGCTCAGAGGTAACTAAGCCATCACTCCATGGTGCCAGTAGAGGCCACACAGGGAAGAGTAACGAGGGACTCTTACAGCTTCCAGCTAGGCAGGTATCAATAGTGGCCTAGTGGAGAGCCAGAACCCTTAGACTGACCCAGTGGTAGTGAGAAGCCCCCTCCTTCTAAGGTGTCAGCAGAGGCCAAGTGAGGAGCCTGGTCTTCTGTTCTCACCTGGCAATAATGAGGAGGTGTTGACCCCTTCCCCTGCCAGAAGGGTGTCAGAGGAAGTCAGCTAACACAGAAGCATTAAATAAGATTCAGAGGCTCAGAACATACGGTGTCTGACAATTAAGTTTGCGAACTTGCCACCATGCACTAATGTTGGCAGCACTGTACAAACAACTCGGTTAGATGTCATAACCTCGGTATATCTGTGTCTCACAGCTGTGTTCATGTAGACATGTGTCAGTATCTTGCTGAGTGGCATTCATGATTGATGTTGCGTGGTTTTGTGTGCTGTCATGAGAATGTCAGAGCTTGAATTAGAGCAATGAATGAACATTAAATTTCTTGTTAAACTTGGGAAAAGTGAAAGTAAAATCAGAGACATGTTAGTCCACGTTTATGGGGATAATGCCATGAAAAAATTGACAGTGTACAAATGGATTAAAAGGTTTAGGGGATAGAAAGTGTCACTGATGAAGAGCTGTCAGGATGGCCAGAAACTAGCAGAACTAGCAAAAACATTGCAAAAATTTATCAAATTGTGCATCAAAATTGTAGAAATTGAGAAGCACAGTAGACCAAGTAAACATTGATAGCAAAACAGGAAAATCTTCATTGAAAAAATTGGCATGAGAAAGTTATGTGCAAAAATGGTCATGAAGGGGCTCACTGATGAATAAAAGCAACAGAGAGTCAAAGTTTGCCAAGACCTTTTTTTGGAGAGGCAAGACGATGTTTTAGGTCATGTTATCACTGGTATGAAATATGGGTGTACCAATACAACCCTGACACACAGGGCCAAAGTATACAATGGATGTCAGCAAAATCTTCAATACCAAAGAATTTCATCAGTTCAAATCAAAAGTTGAAAAGATGTTGCTAACCTCTTTTGATATCAGAGAGATTGTTCATTGTGAAGTTGTACCAACTGGACAAACAGTCAACCAAGTTTACTATTTGGCGGTGCTGAAAGCTACATGAAGAAGTTACATGAAAACAACTTGAACTTCTTGCCAGCAACTCATGGCTCTTGCATCACGACAGTGCACCAGCTCTGTGAGGGGGCTTTCAGCCAGTAAATAAATAACTGTATTGGAACACCCTCCCTACTTACCTGATCTGGCCCCCAGTGACATTTTTCTTTACCTGAACATTAAGGAAATATTAAAAGGAAGGCATTTTTGTTGAAATTCAGGACATCAAGGGTCATATGACAATAGCTCTGAAGGCCGTTACAGAAAAAAGGTTCCAAAATTGCTTTGAAGGGTACACTAGGTGCTGGCATCAGTGTATAGCTTCCTAAGGGGAGTAGTTCAAGGTTGACCATAGTGATATTCAGCAATGAGATATGTAGCACTTTTTCTAGGATGAGTTTGCAAACTTAATTGTCATATTCCCCTTCCCCCAAACCCAGGTTTCAATAGAAAATAGCTTGTCCTACCAAGAACTAGAAAAACAACAAGCTAAATGGAAAAAAGATAATCAACAGATACTAATCCCAACATGACAGAGGTGTTAGAATTATTTGGCAAAGGTTTTAAAGCAGGCTTTACAAAAATGCTTCAATATGAAATTGCAAACACACTTGAGTCAAATGAAAAAAATAGCAAGTGTATCAAATAAAAAAAACTCATCAAAGAAAGAAAAGATATAAAGAAAAACTGAATGTAAAATTTAGAACTGAAAAATGCAATGACCAAAACAAAAGAATTCAGTGAATGGGCTCAAGAGCAAAATTGAGGGGAAAGAGCAAAGAACCAGTGAACTTGAAGATAGAACAATAGAAACTATGCAATCTAAACAACAGAGAGAAAATAGACATAAAAATAGTGAATAGAACCTAATGGACTTTGTGAGATAACAAAAGGTCTAGCATTTATGTCGTTGAAACCCTACAAATGGAGGAAGAAGAGGAAGGGCTGAAAATATATTTGACAAATGGTTCAATATTAAAAACTCAATCAGTATATCCACTGTATTAACAGGCTAAAGAATAAAAAAAAAATCACATGATCATATCAATTGCTACAGAAAACATATTTGGCAAAATTCAACACCTATTTATGATAAAATGATAAAAAAATTAGAAATAGAGGAAAACTTCCTCAACTGGATAGAACACATAAAAAACCTAGAGATACGATTATACAGCAGACTCACAGGTAACCGGCACCCATGGGGATTGGTAGATGCCAGATAAATGTCAGTAGACCTCCATGAACCAGAACTCAAGCAACTGGCACTCTCAGAGCATTCAGTTGCTTGAGAATGTCAGGTACTCGCATTCCAGTTCATGGAGAGTCTGCTCTGTTAATAGTGAAAGCCTGAATATTTTCCCCCTAAGACTGAGAATAAGTCAAGAATGTTCACTTTTATTGAATATAGTGCTAGAAGTTCTAGCTAGTGTGATAAAGAAGAAAATACAAGTTATACAAATCAAAAGGGGGAAAAAGAGCCCCTATTGCAGATAACATGATTGTCTACATAGAAAATCCCAAAGAAACTGCATGAAAACTCCTAAAACTAGTGAGTTCAGCAAGACTGCAAGAAACAGGATAAACATAAAAATAAATTGTATGTCAATATATTAGCAATGAGTACATGAACACTGGTGCTTATAAATGCTCAAAAATGAAATAGTTAGGTGTAAATTTAACAAAATGTGTACAAAATTTGTTTGCAGAAATTTAGCACAACATGGTGATGAAAGAAACCAGAGAACCATTAAGTGAAGAAACAGATCATATTGATGAGTTAGGGAACTTCACACAATAAAAATATCAACTCTCCCCAAATTAATACGCTGGCTTAATACAATTCTTATGAAAATCCTAACAAGAGTTTTTGTGGATATAGACAAGATTATTCTAAAATTTATATGAAAAAACGAAGATAAAATAGTTTCAAAAAAGAAGAATAAAGCAGGAAAAGTTAGCCTACTTGGTTGCAAGACTGCCCATATGGGGACAATAATCAAGACTGTGTGGTATCGACAGAGTGATAAACACATAGATCATTGAAATAGAATAGAGGACCCGGAAATAGGCTCCCACAAATACACACAACTGATTTTTCACAAAGATGCAAAAGCACTGTGATTTCAGACAAACTCTTGAAGTTCTTCAAGTCCAATTTCTGACTCCTGGAAGAAAATTGTGAGTTAAGAACAGGATACATCAAAACAATACTATCAAAGAAAGCTTGTTATCTTATACCACACGTCCAGGTGGAAACCAAGACAGTGACAAAGAGGTTTCCCAATGATCCCAATCCCTTACAAAACCCTCTGTTGACCTCAAGACATTTTACAGTTCACCACTTCTAGGAGTTTCTTGGTGCAACACCACTCATGTCCCTATTCCAGAGTTCTCGCCAATGGAACTTTGCTGTTGGGAGAGCTGTTTTTCTCTTTTTCTACCAGATCTGGAACCTAAGTCTCCAAAGTCTTGGCTGAGTTAAAATTCTGACTCTGTTAAATATGAAAACTGTATTTTTCTAGTCACTCCCCTTAAAACACTTACTGATTACAAAAGGGGAAAAAGCCTGACAGCCATTGCCATTATCAAGTGATCGAAGTGTGAACCCTCGTAATGGGACACATGAAAACTGTGGACCGCGGACAGGATGTCATGAGAACACAGCATCACTTCTGTGCAGTTCTTGCCAAACATACAGACCTGAATTTCATCATGAGGGACTATCACACAATTCCAGACTGAGGGACCATGTATAAAATACTTGGCCTGTCATCTTTAAAGATGTCAAGTTCATGAACATCAAGGAAAGACTGAGGAATGTTCCAGATTGAAGAAGGCTAAAGAGACATGATAACAAAAAAGCAATGTGTGCTTCTGAATGGACCTCCGTTTGCTATAAAACACATTGGGATAATTGAAGAAATTTTAATAAGTTTGAGGATTAGGAGGTAGAAACACATTGTTCATTTCCTGATTTGGATGCTTGTATAGGGGTTCTGGAGGAAAATGTCTTTGTCCTTATTTGGGGGCATAGGGCATCAGATTAGAAATTTACTCTCAAATGGTCTAAGAGAAGAAAAAGTTATTTATTTATGCTGTATTTGTAACTTTTCTATAAGTTAGTAATTATTTCAAAATCTAAAAGAATATATATTAATATTAAAATATTCCTTAATATTAGAGAGCTAGAAAATAATTTTTTGTAGCTTTATTCTGAGCCCAATTAGCCTGGAAATGCATCTATGTTTACTAATACATCTTCTCAGAGGTGGCATGAGGCTGCTCCAAGCTTAATGCACTGACTTCAAAGGATCAGCTCTGCATTGAAACTGAGCAGACAAATGAGAAAATAACTCATGACTGTTGAGATTACCAGCCTGGGCTGAAAATAACCTCATGTAGATTTTTATTGGTTATTGCAAACTAGGGTCCGGTTCAGGAACCCCCCAAAAATGGGGTGTTCCCTCTTTCACACTGGACTGTTAGAAGCTGCTCACTAAACAATGTTCTTTCCACTTACCTCAGTTCTCAGAGAGAGAGAGAGAGAGAGAGAGAGAGAGAACAAGCCGTGTTCTTTTGAAATTTCCCTTCACAACAAAGCACTATCTTTTCCTAATAAGGCTGTCCCCACTCTCAGATAGAATTAGCCACATAATGCAATTTCAGTTCTCGGTGCCCGGAATGCCAGACAGCAAGACAAACATCTATTTATATGTGGAGTGATAATAATGTTTATCTATTATTTAATCATTTCTCTTACATTTCACAAAATAGGCTGTGCTCTCGGTAATGATCCTGGCTTACATCATTCCCAGCCAAACAGGGGACACTTGAGAGTTACCCACAGTGCAGCCTGACTGGGCATGGTTACCCACTTTGCCCATTTTTTGCCATTTTAAAACTGAACATAACACATAGCTAATGAGTGAGGCATAATCTGGAGGTGCTGGTAGCAAAAACTGAATTTCATTTGGCCAGAGGCCTAGAACTAAGTCTCTTTTCTTTGGAGAATGGCACTTGATTATGTTTGAGATGCATTCCCTTTCTGGTCAGTCCCAAACTAAATTGAGAATGGAATGCACTCCAGTGCAAACAGAGCCCAACTTGACAATAAAACCAGAGCGTGGCCTGCTGCTAATATATTGGAGTGTTATCATTTAAAAAATCTTTCTGGAGGAGAGCGAAAAGGCCAGTGTCATTGTTGATACGTGTGAAAGCCAGGGGTTGTCCAAGACCACAAATCCATCCCTTCCTTTCCCTGTGTCCATCCTTCCCCTCCTGCCAAGACCTGGTAACATGAGTGGAAAAGGCTACCCTGTGCCTGTGACCTCCTAGGGAAGGGTGGTGCTTTGGTGAAAGGGTTTGATAAAGTCTCAAGGGACCGCTGTTGGAGAGAACACTGTTGTTGTGAGGTAAAAAGTGATCAGGGCCACAACTGGAGGTAAGAAGTGATTGGGGGCAGAAAAAACTCAAAGTGGTCAACACTAGGGAAGGGAGTAGAGAGAAGGTCTCCTGAAGCGGGTACTGGAAGAATTTGAGAGAGACTCTCAGGATCCAGAAATTTCTTTGAGCAAAGGACAAGTTTGATTTCTCTCTCTTTAAGATTGACCTGTGTCTTAGAAGGGCTTTGGCCTGAGAAAGTCTTTTTTATTTTATTTTTTTAATTATGAATCATATGAAGAGTATCATTCATTAGGCCAGGTGGGATTTGTCCTGGAAGGAAACAATAAAACCCCAGCCAAGACTGGGAAGTCTCTGTGACCCAGCTCACATGGAGTGGTACAAAGAAAACTAGCCTGAGCATTAGGACTCTTGAGCTCCAGTTGCAGTCTTGAAGTTAACTGGTGGTGACCACAGAAAAAGGCTTTGAGGGCTGTGACTCAGTTTTCCCACCTGGAAAATGCATGAGTTGTCTAGGGCCCGTCTTGGATCCACACTTCATGACCCTGGTCCTGGTGAAGACCTAGTGCAGCAAAACGAAGGTGCTATTCATCCAGGAACTCCTGTGACTTGGATAGAAATCCCGGTAAGTGGAACCCAGGTGATGCTGTAGGAGGCCGAGACTTTCCTTTTGCCCTGACTTTGACTATTGCATCGAAAACCCAGGCAGAAAAGATAGTCTCTTCTTCCCTGGTGGGCCCTTGGGCTCAGATCCCACCTGCTTAGTGACAAAACTCTGAAGTGATGTCAGTACTAAAGCTGCGATGATGATGCTACTACTACTACTAGGTAGCACCTAATGAACACTTACCAAAAATGGGTCCCTTTCTAAGTGCTTTCCTTATTAACTCTTGTATGCTTTCTATAACTTTTATCTTCATTTTTACACGTGAGGAAACCAAAGCACGCCAAGCTTAGGTTACTCGAGTTAGGTCATGCAGCCAGTAAGCTGTGCGACTGGAATTCCAACGGGTGACTCTCATACTCTACTTGGCGAAGTTTATTTTTATTGTCTTGTTGTCTTTCTCCTTTGCTTAACATCTTCAGTGGCTCCACAACTCCTAAACTGTAAGATAAAATCAGACCCTTTGGTAAGGAGCAAACAAACCCTCCAAGATCTGTCCATGGCCACCCTCCCAGGTCTCACCCTGCTCCACTGACGGTGGCATCTGAGGCTCCAGACATGAGGAGTCATTTGTCTTTTCTGGGTAGATCATGCTTTCTCCCTCCTGTTTCTTTGGCCTAGTAACTGACTTACAAGGGGGGATCTAAAATAAAATGGAATTACCCTTCTTTGATGTGAGAGGAATTGTGCACTCAGAATTTGTTCCTCCAGGTCAAATGATCAACCAAAGTTTTTATCTGGAAGTTTTGAGAAGGTTGTGTCATGATTTGCCCAAGAAGCAACCCGAGTTGTGGCAAACTGATGACTGGTTCTTCCACCATGACAACGCACCTGTCCACACTGTGCTGAGTGTTTAGAAGCTTTTGACTGAAACTGGCATAACCCCTGTGCCCCACCCTCCCCATTCACCCCATCTCACCCTGAGCAACTTCTAGTTTCCTGACTGAAAAAAGTCCTCAAAGGGAAATGCTTTGCTGATGTGGAAGAGGGGAATCACAAAACAGCAGAAGCGCTAAAAGGCACCCAAATCAATGAGTTCAGAAAGTGTTTGGAGCAGTGGAAAAAGTGTCTCAGGAGGTGTATTGCATCAAACAGAGAGTACCTTGAAAGTGACTGAAGTTTAAACATGTAAGAATAAACATACAATTTTTTTTTTGGGGGGGGGTGTCCCTTCTCTTACATCCATGTCATCTGACGTATCCTCATCAGACTTCAAGTCCTGCACGGGGTGAGTGGTTCCAGGCAGACACTTCTGACCCTTCCAGGCCGAGTGAAGCACTGCCTCCCAGGTCCGTCCACACCCTCTCTGCGATGTGCACATCTCTGCATCCCAGGTCTGAGCACATTCAGCAGACCTGCCTGCTTATACCTGTCTGTTTCTCACTAAACTGGCAGTCCACAGCATCTCATTTATGTTCGTCTTCCCGGTGCCCAGCACATAGTGGGCTTGCATAAATATTTGCTGGACTGACATATTGCCAGGCAACTTGGATTTTTATGTCTTCCCGAGACAAAATTTAGATCCTAAATCCTTGGAAAGCAAGAACAACTCCTCCCCTAGCGCGGCTGGTGCTAAGTGAGTATCTGTTAGGTAATTGAATGAATGAACAAATAATTTCTGGAAAAACTTTGAGAAGAAATGAGGAAAAGGGGAACCTTCATCCTGCTACCAGGAGAAACACCCAATTTTTGCACAGAAACAACAACCAGCTGAAAATGGTGGACAATGAGAAGCACATTATTTCAGGAACAGAGAGCAATTAAAAGGCCAAGCAGGGAACGTAGCTTTTAAATTAGGAAAAAGACAGTTGACAATATAACAGTCATTGATATTTTGTTCAATGAGAAATATGTCTCCAAATTTTATTTTCTTCTTGACATTGCATTGTTTACATTAAACCAAAACTACTTGGATGCATTATGCCATTGACTAATCTTTCCACCAAACTCCAAGAAAGAAAATGTTTCCAACAGTCCATTAAGACAAAGTCATTGTTTTTGTTATATTTTTGTTTTCTTTTTGTCCAGTTACTTGCAAATAGCTTTATAGTCCTACAGATGCAAGGTGATGAGATGTCTGACCCTGAGAAAGGAGTTTTCATAATCAACAAATATAAATCTTGGAAAGTTAGGCTAAACCACAGAGGAAATGTCTAAACAGTGACAGATTCCATTTTTACTTTTTATTAAGAATTTAAGTTTCATTTCAGTAATTCTCATTTCCCACTTACTGTCATTTAAAAGAAGGCTCCAGGGTAAAATTTATTGTAGACCCCAACCTGATCTCATCACTCTCTAGAAACAGTTCATATTCAAAGGCATCCTTCAAATTTGGGTGGGAATATACTGTTGAGGTTGTTTTTAGGTATAAATTAACCCTATGGACCTTTATTTATTACTTATTTACTTCAGAAGACACAGTCCTTGAGTGGAATAAATGAGCAAATCTACTGCGTGTTTTAAACATTTTCTTAATTGTTTCTGTATGTCTTTCTGGGAAGAAGGACATTTTTTGAGAAAGAATAGTCACGCACATTACTGGCAGATAGAGTCCATCTGGAAAAGCCTATAAAAATCACAGCATTTTAGTTCTGGCAGGGGTGGATGGTCTGGTCCTAATTTTTCTGATGAGGAAACTGAGGCCTCTTAGGGCCTTGAGGAGATCCCAAATGCTGTCCAAGGCAGGGCTCACAGTCCAAGTTCCCCAATGCCAAATCCAGCACAACTGTTTACAGTCCTGTGGTACAGCAAAAAGTCCACCTGTTGACCATGACCCTGAAAGGAAATTGTTGGTCGGTTTAGGAAAATTCAACACTAGGAAGCATTCTCTGTTGACGAAGACACAAGATTATAAAACTACTTTACAAGCACGTGTGCTCTTCAATAGCAGAAAATAAAGACTCGATGGTACTAAAGTGAGGCCAGTAAGAGGTGATCACCTGAGTTCTACAAAAAATAAAAAATAAAACTCTTATAGGGGATTTTTGGAACCCTAACTCAAATGATGCCCCTCCTTCCTCCCAAAGGACAAGTCACCCATCAATAAAACGATAATAGACTCTCCAAATTTTAGAAATCATAGAAAATGCACCAAAGAAATAAAACATAAAGTCAGAGGGAATGATAGAAATGTGGAAATAGGTGCAAGGTAGATAAAGAATTTCCATATCAGACCTGAATAGTGCAAATTTAAATCTTTCATTACAATGGAAGGGTTGAAAGGGTTAGGGATGGACAGTGTACACATGGGCAGAAGAAGTAAGATACCGTCTCCAGGTAAGCTAAGGCGGAGATGAGAAGCCCCACACACCAGGTGTGGGAATTGTGGTGTGAAGGAATTTTTTGACAATGCCAGCCAGTTGGGAGGCAAACATTTCCCTACGTGGACAGTACTTTCCTATGACAGTAGGTGATCAGTTTCAGCTCTCCTAGGGGTGAACCCATGGAAAATGGATGAAAGAACAACTCAATAATACCTATCAAAATGTAAAACGTGTATAGCCTTGGTCCAGCACTTCAACTCCGAGAGATTTATTCTACTGATATACTCACATATAGACACCAAGTACAGTACATGTGTAAGGATGTATTGCCGTGTTATCTGTAATTACAAAGAAAAGGAAAATAACCTGCATGCCCATCAACAGAGACTGCTCAAGTAATAAATATTTGTAGGAAAGGAATGAGAGATACACATTGTCCGGCAGAAGTAATGCTCAGACTTTATTACAAAATCATAACCATACATGCTTTTGGTTATACAAATAATACCCCTTTTTATGAGCTGATAATCTATACCAAATCTTTTATTACAAAATCATAAGTTAGACACTATACACGAGCTGTTATGCAGAAAAGTATGCCTGCTTAAATACCTTTCATGTGAAAAATGGAGGATATACTTATGGGTGCATAAACAATATCCAGAAGGATACACAAAAATGTTATCCCTGGTTACCTCAAAGTCTAAGGAAATAACAATAATCACAATAATATTATCTCTCATTATAGAGAGCTTATATATGCTGGCACTAGTCTATGCATTTTATAAGAATTAACAAATTCACTTGTCACAGTAGTTCTCTAAGGTGGGCATTATGATCCCCATTTTATAGACAAGGAAACTGAGGTACAAGGAGGTTCAGTAACTTGCATATGTTCATCCAGGGTTAGTGGAGAGCTGGGTTTGAACTTGGGCAGTTTGCCTACAGTCTATGCTCTGAATCATTACACTATGAAATTTACTTCTCACTGCATATCCTGTTTAAACATTAGAATTTTTTCAGATAACTTATTTATTTTTCTTTTTTTTTTTTTCAGGAAAGAAATCTAATTAAAAAGAGAGAGAATCATAAGTGGAATGACTAATCGGCTCCTCATCCCATCTTCTCATTACAGGCCAACATGGTCCTTGGGCAGAAGGCTCACACGAGGGAGGACACAGGCCTGGGAGGGGGCCCAGCTCACTTGGAGTTTTGTGGCCATAGCACAGAGTTTGGATTTGATTCTCATCTCAGTGGAAGTCACTGGAGGGTTTAAGCAGATGAGTGATTGGATCTGATTTGTGTTTTCTGAAGGATCATTCTGGGTGCTGTAGAGGAAAAACTATCAGGGGAAAGAGCGTAATCAGACCAGCTGGGAGGCTGTTGTCATATTCCAGGTGAAAGATGACAGTGGCTACACTGCTGAGAGCCAGGAGGTGGTGAGAAGAGGTTGGGCAGGGAGTATATTTTGGAGGTAGAACCCATAGGATTTGTTGATGTGGGGGAGTGAAGTAGAAAACAATCAAGGATGACTCCTCCATTTTTGTCCTGAGCAACTGGGCATATGGTGGTACCATTTACTTAAGATTGGAAAAGCTCTGCAAGGACTGAGCTTAGGAGAGAGGAGAAAAAAGAATCAAGAGTTCCATTGGTGTTGTTCAGTTTAAGATGCCTATTCAACATTCAAGTAGAAATGTCAAATATGTAGCTGAAGAGATCAGAGCTAGAGACAAAGATTTAAAATTAAAATGGCGACAGGTAGCAGGCAATCCCCAATATCAGTCACTTAAATAAGGACAAGGGATACTTCTGAAGATTAGCAAATCAGGGCATCACAGTATCATCAAAGATCCAGGCACTCTGTTTCTGCTTTGTCATCCTCAGCATGTGGTAGCTTTCCTCACAGCCATTTCATGGTCTAGAACAGACCATAGAGCTCTTGTCATTAAGTCCACATCCCAGGTAATAGTAAGGGAAGGCTAGATCTCCAGTTGAGTCAGCTCCCTTTGAGGAGCCTTCCTTACACCCACTCTTGCATTTCACATCCAGATCTTAATTACATGGCTGAAGGGGGTTATGGGAAATGTGAACTCTTCATGGATACATTGTCACCCTTAATAACATATATCACTAGGCTTCTAGATAATGGGTACAGTCTCTGCTATAGAGCATCATCAGTATATAAACAGTATTTATGACCGTGGTTCTGGATAACGACATAATCAGAGAGGGACGGGCCAATCATGAGAGGTAGCATAAACAACTGTAAAACACCCTCTGGAACATGAAAACACGGAGCACAGGAGCTTGGCTTGGCTTGTACAAGTCTTTAACTTATCCTGGGCTTTCTGTTTTTATAGCCCTTGTTTTTCCTTTTCCTGTTGACCCATTTTACACTTAAATAATCTTGTTGTGTTTCACACACTCTCTTAACAAGCCTTTCTAGAACAAGACTGTGTATAAATAGATAAACAAATTAATTTTTCTCTGGTAGGACAGAGAAAGGAGATGGAAGAAATAGAGAAAGAAGAGGAAGATGAATGGAAGGGAAAGAGACCCACGAGGAAGCAAAATGAGAAGCTGAGGAGGATTTTCATGGGGGTGGGTAGGTGTCCATCAAAACTTATCTGTTTATATGCATCACGTGGACACACTGAAGCCTAGAATCAGACTCTTAGAGTTTCTCTTCAGCCAACTGCTTCCTGGGGTCTGTCTGGAGAGATTACCAGGGATAATTCTCGACACGGAGTAATGGTCAGGTGGGCATGGGTGGCTATTGTTGACAAAGCAAACACATTTCTTCTTGATTACCTGTCCCCAGCATGGTTTGTGTCTCACAGAAGAACCTCTGAATAATAGCAATGGAGGAGAACTTCCCATATGTAATTATATGAAGAACCTTCTGATCTGGCCCAGGCAGTGATCTGTGGCCCAGACTTCCTCTGTTCTCACTGGTGGCAGCTGACACTGAGATTCCAAGGTCTTTGATTGGTGCCGAGAATAACTCCATGGTATCAATGGAAGTCAAGAAATACTTTTTGAATTTAAAGAAACACATCTGAAGCAAAAAGTTTCATTTGATATAGTGCCTTCCTGAAATGTCTTCATTGCACCATTAATAAATTCTGCAAACAGGGAATCCTGTTTTGATTCCATGACTCAAAGAAGAATGAGTTGGCCCAGTTGCACCAAGACCCAAAGCAAGAATGACTAGGCTGTAACTGAAGTGGCTGGGCTGCTGGACCTGGAATGAGAAGGGATACTGGGAATCAGAGAACGTTTTAAGCCTCTCCCCTCTTTTTAAGCCTCTCACTGATATATCCAAGGCAAAGATGGAAGGACCACCATCAGGGCGGTGTGAGTCCAGACAGCACTATTGTGCAATTGTCAATAGGCAGACTTTCCTCTGGCAGTTGTGTCCCACCTCCCAGGGCCCATCTGAGTGTCCTTAGTAGGTACAACCTTGACTTCTACCCACTCCATATCTCCTGCCTATCACAGGCTGGGATCATCCCTCAGTGAAGCTGACTCTGAGACAGTGTTGAGCATGTAGATTGTTCAGGGGGAGTGCACTGGAGATCGACCCCCGTGGAAGTCAGGGGCAGAAACAGGAGTGGGCAGAGGGAGACAGCAAGCAGTGAAGTTTGATGACAACCTTGGCCAACCCCAAGGGAGCTACCGGGCTTCTCCAGAGATGGACCAGGATTGTCAGGCTTGTGTACCCTACATGGGTCAGCCCCTGGGTGTGGGCTGTCCCAGAAAGGGTGTGATCTTGTGTGAGGCCACTCTGTGCAGCTAAGGTGACTCCTGAAGGGGTTGACAGCTATGCTCGGCCATCAGCGTCATAACAGGTCTTTCATTGAAGGAACTCCTAGAAGACCTATCACTGTGCCTACCACCCCACATCAAAGCTGATCTTTCACACCAATATGTGAGGGACAAAAAAAGCATCACTTTTCCTGTAAATTGCCTCGGGTCTTGAACTCCCTTTAAAAAGGCTTGCCTTACCATGATATTCAGAAAAAGCTGTTTCTACTTTAGTTCTTTTGTACCACTCAATTCTGATCCCCATTAGGCAGAATGCCAAAAAAAAAATGTTTGGGGACTCTCAGATAGGGTCAGAAGGGGTAGGAGTTTGCTGGGCACACTGGCGCTGGCCCACAAGGGAATGTCCTCCCTGTGGGGTCTCTGAGGGGACAATCCAGCTTATCATCCACTCTCTTCATTGCCCATGTCTTGTCTGAGACACTCATGCTGCAAAACTCCTGCAGGAATCCCATATTCAGCCGCAGGGTTGAAAGCCCAGTGAGAGACATGGGAAAGGAGTGGGTGAGGGGGCTCGGAAGGGAGACTTGTTGCCTGTTGCCTTATTCCGGGTGCCGGAGATGAGTCAGGGTGCTGTCATGACGAAGAGCTCTGGACCCACAGCCAGTCTGCTGGTTAACCCCTGGCCCTGCTTTGTCTTTGCTCCATGGACTTGGGAAAGTAGCTTAATGGCTCTGTGCCTCAGCCTTTCCATCTGTGAAATAAGGACTAATCACAATACCCACCTCGTAGGGTTTCTGTCAGGATTAACAGGCATGAATTGCTTAGAAAAGTGCCCAACACATGGTTTGCTTAGAAAATGTAGCTCCAAGATGGAAAGCAGGAAGGAACCCGGGGGTTTGGGGTCAAGTTGAGGTCAGCTCCTCCCTCACAGAGCAGTCTTACTTGATTAGAGCTGCTCACAGAGTCAGCCTCAAACAGAAACTTCTGCAAACACTTCAAATACGTCAATGTGATTGCTTATCCAGTTAGAAGTGATCCATAATGCAAGTTTTGCTCTAATAAACAGCAATTTATGAGGAGTATTTAGTTTTTATGCCTGGGAAAAAAAGTTCTTTTGTCATAGATGCTACAGAGAAACAAACAATGAAACAGTCTGAATCAAGGGCTCTGATTGAAAACCTCAAGGACTTAGTCTCAAAATTACTGTTTTACTGGATTGCTCTCTGAAACAAAGTTTATTTTTAAACAATACATAATAAAACAATTAAAGCAAGACCGGAACACCTGCAAATGTAAGATGGGACTTTCATACAAGGTCTGACAATTAAATTTGTGAACTCATCATAGAAAAAGTGCTACATACCTCATTGCTGAATATCACTAAGGTCACCTTCAAAGTACTCCCCTTGGGAAGCTATACATGACACCAGTGTCCAGTTTACCCTTCAAATCAACTTTGGAATTCTTTCTGGAATGGCCATCAGAGTTCTTGTCATATTACCCTTGAAGTCATGAATGTCATCAAAACGTCTTCCTTTCAATATTTCCTTTATCTTCAGGTAAAGAAAAAAGTCATGGAGGCTCAGATCAGGCGAATAGGAGGGTGGTCCAATATAGTTATTCGTTCACTGACTAAAAGCTTCCTCACAGCAAATGCCGTGTGAGTTGGTGCATTGTCGTGCTGCAAGAGCCCTGAGTTGTTGGTGAAAAATTCAGGTCATTTTCGTCTAACTTTTATATGCAGCCTTTTCAGCACTTCCAAATAGTAAACATGATTGACTGTCTGTCCAGTTGGTGCAAATTCATAATGAAAAATCCCTCTGATATCAAAGAAGTTTAGCAACATTGTTTTTACTCTTGATTTGGACTGACGAAACATTTTTGGTTCTGGAGAATAGCCTGTCTTCCACTGTGCACTTTGATGCTTTGTTTCAGGGTCATATTGATACACTCATGTTTCATCACCAGTGATACCACAGCCCCAAACATCATCTTGCCTCTCCAAAAGGTCTTGGCAAACTTTGACTCTCCTTTGCTTTTGTTCATCAGTAAGCTCCTTTGGAACCATTTTTGCATACACTTTTCCCACCCCAAGATTTTCATTTAAGATTTTCCTAACTGTTTTCTTATTGATGTTTACTTGGTCTGCTATGCTTCTCACAGTCAGTGAAAGATTTTGACGTGCAATTCGATATATTTTTGCAATGTTTTTATCAGTTCTGCTCATTACTGACCACCCTGACCTTTCTTCATCAGTGACGCTTTCTCTCCCCTCAGAAAAACATTTAATCCATGTGTACGCTGCCATTTTCTTCATGGCATTATCCCCATAAACTTGGACTAACATGTCCCTAATTTCACTTCCACTCTTGCCAAGTTTAACAAGAAATTTAATGTTTGTTCATTGCTCTAATTCAAGCTCTGACATTCTCGTGATGTCTTAAGTAGGATCCTCCTCTAAGTAGGATCTATAAGGTCCACAATTTGCTTTTGGTTGTTTATATCTCTTAATTCTTTTTTAAACTAGAGAAGCCCCTATTTTTCTCCAGTGCCATAGGCTGATTACCGAAACTGGGTCATTTGTCCTGTGGAATGTCCCACATTCTGGATTCATCTGTTTTCTTCCTTGTGATGTCATTTGACTACTTTCCACTTTTTTTTGTTTTGTTTTTGTTTTTTTTCTTTTTTGTCTTTCCTGTCTTTGGAAGTCAGCTTTATTTAACAGCTTGATTTGGTTTAGAGTCAACTATGAGGGTGGGCTGATAAATTTTGTCTTCACTCTAATAATTTTTGGTTACATTAGACATACCTAGATATAACCAGCAGGTGATCCCTTATGGTGGTATTCCATGGGCTGCCTTTTGTTCTCGGGGTCATAAGGATGGACCCAAGTTTCATCACCTGTAGTTATCTTCTTTAAGAAGTCCTCACTTCCTTTCTCAAAAATTTCAAAAAAATTGGAGAACTTTTTCTGCTGTTAAGAATTCAATAACAGCACACTGTTTGAACCAAACACCTAAACACTCTTCCATTTCAATGTGCACTGGGTGAGAAATGTAAGCATCCGTGTGTGCGAGGTCGAGAATGATGGAGGGGACATACCATGTGACCACACAGAACCAGTTATATGCAGATAATGTCTAATGTAACAAAAAATATTCCAGTGGAGACAAAATTTATCGGCCCACCTAGTATTTTGGCGGTGTTTAGGTAACATCTCCTAAAAGAGATGTTTGGGTAGCTGGGCGGTTCCTATCACATCCCACCAGTAGGCACATGGTCTTATGTTGTCCATTTGTCTGATGTTCAACCAAGCAGCGAGGTCAGGTGGTGAAAATCGAGTCTTCTATTGTAAAATTCTACAGTAGCAGAATCATTATACAGGTCACTCATTGCTGCTTATAGCTCCAATTAATCATTTCATTAGGGCTTGCAAAAGGCTGTTTTAAACAACTCATTACCTTCTCACGTGTATTCATTAGATTCCTTCCATTCAGGGATTTTCCTCCTCAGCAAGAGCTATTTCGTTACCCTCAAATATAGTTTATACCAAAAAGGCTGGAGAAATGCTTTCTTCTTTCTCTTTAAGTGCTTATTTTTGGAGTAACAATTTGGTGCCCTTCTCAGTTCCAGTGGTGGCCAAAGAGGTTGTTTATAGTCATTGTTTTGTTTGTTTTGGTTTGGTTTGGTTTGGTTGTTTGCTTGTGTTTTGATAGAGGATGAAAACTCAAATGATGATGATGATGATGAAGAAGAAGAACTCATAGGTTTTTATATATTCAAAGTGTTCCAAACAATTCACTGATCATTTTTATTCTTACATTGTTCCATCTTTGGCCAATAGGAGTCCTTTTGTGATGGCTCCTGCGTTTTTTCCCGTGACTCATTTAACCTCTAACTGCTTCTTTGCATTATGACATAGATGCCTCAGCTCCTCTTACATATTCCCTACCTAGAATTGGAAGTAGCCATTTTGCCAAAAAATCCTGCTTCCTCCTACTGGGTCTACTGATTACATTTTAAAACCCAAAATACTTGTCTCTTTATGTCCACTTGCCTGGACATGAAAGATAACATCTATTCTTACACTACCCCTCCCCAGAGACTCACACACAGTGGCTCCACTTTATTCCAAAGGTCTAGAATAGATGATGGCCTGCAGTCCCCTCATAAGGCCTCATTGTGTTCCAAATGTGTAAATAAGTAATAATACCAAGAGGTATTGCCTTGTTGCAGCTGTGAGTCTGAGAACCGACAGACACAGTGAGATATATTATAGAACAAGCCTAAGTAAATCTAACAGAGATGTGAAGGTTCAAGCTAAAGGATACTGAGGTCAAGGGAGCAGTGAGACTCAGGTTAGGGGACCAAAATATAAGGTCACAGTAGTTCTTGCCCTGGACGCATGTGCCAGCCCCAAGGGATTGTCCCCCATCTGTAGGAACATCACCCTCTTGGAAGGAAAGAACACAGACCCCGGAAGGATTCAGAGGGAGCAGAAAAGGAGGAATGAATACACCCAAATCATCAGTGAGGAGACAGACACCAGAGACAGACATCCACCAGGAACCAGGAACTTACCAAGATCAATTGAGTTTTAGAAAGACAGATGGGCTGATCTGATGAATGAACAAGGGAATGTTTTTGCCAAGTTCCCTCAAACTTGAGCAATGGAAAATTTGTCCAGATTATAAACATCAACAGGTCAATTCCCAAACGAGTCCTTGAATTACTGGCAACTTGGAATCCAGAGTAGGAGAGCCCTTCAGCAATGTGGCATTGACTTTCTAGCTGCGTAAAGCAAGACAAAAAATTGATTTAACCATTCAGGTCCTCACTTGGCACAACCCGTTACCTTTCAGAGAAATGCAACATTGATCTCTTTTTCTCTTTGACTTTGCTTATGATCATAAGAATCCTCCACTGTGTGGACGGGTATGGGGATAGACTGAGGATTGAGAATCCAGCTGAATTTATGCTCTGGGCCTTGGCCCATCTGCTGAGCAATGTTGTTCATTAGCAGATCTCTCATTTGTAAACCATGTGGCCTAGCACAGTTTGTTTGAGTGTCTGCCATCAAAATAATTTTTATATGGGCAGTCACTGCTCAGTGTTCTGCAAGTCATTTCCCGGGCTTAAGACCATACAAGGTTAGAGTTTGTGTCTACTTAGTTTCAAGGTTCAGCTAACTATGTCCTGCAGGATTTCACATACAACTCAAAGGAACCCAGAGTTCTGGTGTTCCAAGAAGAAATGTGGGGAAATAAAACCTACACTGACATATGAAAGAAACTGACAGGGACAATCTCTGGAGTCTGTCTCAGAGTTTGTCCAGGTAGGTTTTGCAACATACTTTGCTCCAATATCCCATGTCCAGGCAAAGCCCCAATATTTTACACAGACAGGAAATTGGCAGAGAGCCCCCATGAATGACTGGTCTGTTGATGTCATTTGATGCCTCCCATGACAATCTGTTTTCTGAGGGCACAGAAAGAAGTCTGAGATGGTTTTGAGATAAGCAGGTTCAGGGTGTGCTTATTTATGAGCAGCGTGTTTGTGATCACAGCACCCCGGAGATACAGAAATTCAAGAAGAAGGCAGCGCCCAGGGAGCTCTCATTGCTGAAGGTGAGGTGATTTGGAGCCCTTGGCCGAGCAGTTGTGGTTCTACTACCTATCTCCTTTCTCCTTCCCCTTTTGGCCCCCTCTCCCCACCAAAGTAACCCCAGTTTGAGCAGTGGGACCACTGAGTAGGTTGATACTGGTTGAATGTCAGAGCAGAGGTGACCACAGAGGGGTGGCAAATAGACATCACCTTGGGGTCTCTTTAGGGAAGGAGTCCCATCTCCTTCTTGGTTCTTTCATAATACCTCCGAAGACTCCTGGGGAAAGGTCTTCATTTTGAAAGCACAAGATGCACATTCAGCTAATAGAAGGCCTCCACTCCTCAACTGATAAGAAGGAATTAGAAGAATGTTGAGAAAACAGCTGTAAGGATGATGTCTTAGCTACATCTCTTGACCTTTCTTTGTCCTCCTGCACTCACCTTCTGTCATAAATGCCCTCGTTGCCACCATGTTCTGTCCTCAACGCTTGCAATATGACCCAGGGGCCCAGGGGAATGTGGGAGGAAGCAGAGAGTGAGTCTTGCTTCTAACACCCCTAGAATGTCAGTAGGGTCAGCACGTGAGGCCCAGCACAAACTCAACTCTTCCTGCTTTATTTTTCACTGAGCTGGTTTTTAGGCCTTCACCTTGGTCGGAGGCAGAATTAAGTGCTGGTGGCCTTGAACCTGTGCAGCTACTAGCTTCCCAGCACCACAGGATGGCACCCGTAGTCGTGGACCTGGGAACCCTTGCCCTGGGCACACAGGTGGCAGGGCCAGGCAGAGGGGCAGGGTGCGAGCTCTGCAGGACCTCGTGCCAAGGTGCCAAGGTACAACCTCATCCCTCAGCCCGCCTTGTCTCTCTCCCAGTCTTGCGGCCTATGGGCCACTTTGACAGCCTGCTCCCGTCTTCCATTTCCTGCTTCCTTCCCTTCCTCCTCTCTCATTTCCACTCTTGTCCTTTCCTTGGTCTCCCTGTGGTCTTTATGGCCCTGTGCCATGTTTACCTCCCGGGCCACTCCCCGAGCACCTGCTGTATGCAAGGCACTGATCCCAACACCGAGGACAGGGTGGAAACAAGATAGAGAGACCCCCGACTTCCGAGGTAAGACAGACTGCCAACAGGGAAGCAGAGAGGTGGAGACGGTGTTTCAGGAGGTGAGGGATGCATAAAAGAAGAAAAATTGGAGAAATGTGACAGAATGTGACAATGGGGAGAGGGCAGCCTTGTTTAAGCCAGTTGCATCAAAGAATAATTTTTTTGAGAAGTAACACAGACTCCGGATTTGAATACGGAAAAGGAGGCGGCCGAACGAAGATTTGGGGGGCGGGACAACAAGCACAGAGGGTCCTGGGGTGCAGGGGACAGAGAGGAGGCCGGTGTGGTTGGCGCTTTGTGGGCCTGGGGTACAGAGGAGATTAAGTTGCAAAAGTTGTAATCTGCAGAAAAGGGTTTGGGGTTGATGCTAGTTGAGGCCGCAATTGAAGCAGATGAGTGGTGAGACAGTAGTTTGTTCTAGATAGGCTGAGCAGATGTCCCTGTTTAAATGGGACAGAAAACAATGGTGCTGTCCTGTTTCTAACGGTACGTCTGGTCGGCCTACTGACACCTTGAATGTAGCCCAGTGAGACTAGGTCAACCGTAGGAACCATTGGAAACAGGACAGGACCGGTGTGTTCTGTCTCATTGAAAACGAGATGTCTGGTCAGCCTCGTTCTAGAAAGCTACTGTCTGAGCAGAGCAGCGGGGGGCGTGTTGGCCAGGTGGCCAGGTGGGAGGCTTCGCTGTCGTCCTGAGATAATGGGGGCTTAGACCGTTCGTGCAGCCAAAGAGGGGTGATAAGTGGTCAAATTTGGGATACATTTGGGATCCTTCTTTTTTCTTCCCAATTAAATGATGCTGTCTACTGAGAGCAGCAGATTTGAGATGGGGAGAAGTCAGAAGATATATTTTGGTCATGGCCCCAGCTAACCTCTAAGGAGACTTTGTGAAAATTAGAAACGAGGCCCGTGGAAGAAGGTGCCTCTTCCCCAGTGCAGATGGAGGTTACGCAGTGCTGCAGCTTAGCGAGCCTGGCACGGGCTGGCCAGCCCCTCTGGCCCCTCGGCTGGCTGCCTTAGGCAGGGACGACAGTACACAGTGACCCTATCTGGGCCATATTGTGTCTCAGAGACCTGCAGGCCTCCGAGTGGACATGAGAGATAGATAGCTGAATATGAGGGTCTGCATTTCAGGAAGAAACTGTGGCTAGAGGTGTGGATTTAGGAGGCACACTAGCATATTGTATTGACGATCAGGGGGTTGGATGGGATGGCCTAGGCTGTGAGTGGGGTGATGAAGCAAAGCGGGTTAGGAAGTAAGCCTGGGCCACCCCACGACGTAGCAGCTGGGAAGAGCAAAAGAATGCAGCAGAGAGCACCAGACAGAAGTGCTGGTGAGACTGGAGGAGAACCTAAAGAAGAATGAGCGAGAAGGCAAATGAGAAAAGCATTTTAAGAAGGAGAGTCGGTTAGACACAGTCGGTAACGTTGTGACAGCGTGACAGTGTCAGATGGTTGCTGGACTCCACGGTGATCACGTCTTTAGGTACATAGAGGTTGAGTAACTGTGATGATATACACCTGAAACTGATATAGTATTGTATGTTAGCTCTATTTTCAATAAAATCAATAATAAAAATAAGAAATAGAGGCGGGCTCTGTCGGATATTGCTGTGGGTTAGGTAAGATGAGGGGTGGCCAGATGGGGGCTCTGAGGGGCGGGGTGCGATAACTGAGGGCAAAGCTGGATCAGACCGGGCTGGGGAGTGACAGATAGAGGAGACAGGCAACTCTTTGCAGGAGGTGTGATGAAAAGGGGAAGAGAGAAAAGGAGGGGGGGACCCTGGGGGGGCCTTTTCAAGATGGGCAGTCTTTAGAAAGGTCCAGCTTCTTATACGTGGGAATGATCCAGCAGTGAGGGAGACATCGATGATTCGGGAGAGAGGCACAGAGCTGTGGGGTGGGCCAGAAAGATAGTGTCGGTGCTGAGTGGAGGGGTCACCAGGACAGCAGGAGGTGGTCACGCAGTGGCTCTTCCCTGACTCGATGTATTTTCTCAGTGACGTTCAGGGAGAGAGTATGAGTAGAGATCTCAGGGAGTGGGAAGTGCGTGCACCAGGAAATGGCACAGAATTGTGGGGGGTGGGGTGGTACAGGCTCCCTGCAGATTTGCAGCCCTGCTGGGGTGCTTGCAAGGTCTCCGGGCCCCTTCAGCTGTGTGAGCACAGGGCAGGCTGGGAGTGGTTCAGCTCCAGAAGGCCAGAGGGTGAAGAAGGAGGGACATGCAGGGCATTGGAAGGCGTATGCAGGACAATGATTAGAACACAGGACACAGACACTTAATGAAAAGAAATAAAGAAAAGCCCAAAGTAACATAGGAGAATGTAATTATAATCTTTGGGTGAACAAGACTTTTCTTAGCTCACAGGGCCGAAAATCTTAATAAAAGGACTGTTTGACTGAATGATATATATAGCAAAGATACTGCAAAGGAAATTATAAGCAACATTTATACAAAGAGACTTTTTGAAGCATGTACTAAGTCCAAGCCCTGTAGTAAGAATCTTATACACATTATTTTTCAGTGCAACACTATACAATAGGCACAGGATTGTTAAAGTCCATACTATTAACTAACTTATAACACTTCCTCCCACTTGGAAAGCATCTTTACAACATACGTGTAGGCTGACCAGATGTACCATTTTAAATGGGGCAGAAGACAATGGCACTATCCCGTTTCCAATGGTGTGTACCTTCAGCCTAGTCTCACGGGGCTAAATTCAAGGTGTCAGTAGGCTGACCAGTCTTGCCCTGCGAAATGAGATAGGACCATTGTTTTCTGTCCCATTTAAAATAATACGTCTTGTCAGCCTACATATATAGCAATTTAAAAAGATTGGCTATCCATTGAATATGAAAAGCTCCTATAAATCAGGAAGAAAAAGGATAATCTAATAGAAAGACAAGCAGAGAGCTACAAACAGGCAATTCACCAAAGAAGGAAATACAAATAGCTGATAATTTGCTTCTCAGAATTACTGATATAAAACATGTACGTTACAATAATAATAAAATTCTATTAGTTTAGCAAAGATGTAAAACAGACTGAGAGTTGGTGCTGTCCTACATTTTGTCAGAGTTTAAACGGGTACAACCTTTGTAATGGGCAATTTGGCAATATTTGGAATCATCTCCTTTCTTCCAATAATTTCTTTTTAGAATTTATTTTATGGAAATCAAGCATGTGAAGATACGCCTTCAACGATTTTGTTGTTACATTATTTATTATAGGAAAAAAAGGAAATGGTACAAATGGCCACCAATAAGGACCTGGTGACATAAATTATGGTAAACTATAAAATGAAATACAATTAAGAAACAAAAATATTGAGATGAAAGCAAAAAGTTTCCCTATGGCAATGTTTACAATATATTGTTTGGGGAAATAAGTAAATTTAATCAGTATGTAAACTCCGATTTTATTTAACTTTACGAGGGCTGTCTGGAAAAAATCCAGCCATAAATACCTCTATTTTTCATATTACATGGCTGGGTACTTTGCGGACAGCCCTTTTTTATGTGTGTGTGTGTGTGTGTGTGTGTGTG
>PVJL010001808.1:0-232863 GCA_004026885.1 Lyroderma lyra
CCCACGAAGAAATACAAATGGCCAGCAGACATATGAAAAAATGCTCATCCTCATTAGCTATCAGGGAAATGCAAATCAAAACCACAATGAGATACCACCTCACACCTGTGAGAATGGCTGTTATCAACAAGACAAGGAATAACAAGTGCTGGAGAGGGTGTGGAGAAAAAGGAACTCTGGTACACTGCTGGTGGGAGTGTAAACTGGTAGATCCACTGTGGAAGGCAGTGTGGGGGTTCCTCAGAAAATTGGGAATGGAGTTACCATATGACCCAGTAATCCCCCTTCTGGGGATCTACCCCCAAAACCTGAAAACTTTAGTCCGCAAAGACTTATGTACCCCAATGTTCATTGCAGCGCTGTTCACAGTGGCCAACACATGGAAACAACCAAAGTGCCCTGCGACAGATGACTGGATAAAGAAGCTGTGGTACATATACACAATGGAATATTACTCAGCTGTAAGAAAAGATGAAATACTGCCTTTACAACAAAATGGATGGACCTGGAGATCATCATGCTTAGTGAAATAAGCCAGACAGAAAAAAAACCAAAAACTGTGTGACTTCACTCGTATGCAGAATATAAAACTGAGAGCAATAAAGAAAAAACAAACAAACAAACAAAAAACCCATGGACACGATGAACAGTTTTAATGTTTATTTGGGGACAAGTGGGGAGGGGATGGGAGAAGGGAGAGGGATGAGAGAGGAGGGAGGGGGAGCTAATATATGGTGATGGAAAGAACTCACATTGGATAGTCAACTCATTATACAACAAGTTGAAATGCACTATAGAATTGTACATCTGGAACCTATGTAATTCTTGCTAACCAATGTCACCCTAATAAGTCTAACAATAATAAATAAGTATATATTGCTAGTGGGAATGTAAAATGGTAGTGACACCATGGAGAGCAGTTTAGCAATTTCTAATGAAGTTAAACATACACTTATTATATAACTCAGGATTTGCATTCGTGGGCATTTATCCCAGAAAAGTATAAACTTCTGTCCACATAAAAATCTGTACACATTTGTTCACAGCAAGCTTATTCATCATAATAAAAAACTGAAAACAACAAAAATATCCTACAATAGGTGAATGATTAAACACACTGTGGTATGTGTGGTATATCTGTATCATGAAATACTACTCAGATATCAAAAGAAATGAACTTCTGATACACACAATAACTTGGATGACTTTTATGGTGAGTGGGAAACAAACACAATTTTAAAAGATGCATGCTGTACAATTCCATTTACATAACTCTTGAAATGGCAAAATTATAGTAATGGAAAACAGATCAGTGATTGCCAAGGGTTGAGGGTAGGGTCTAACTATAAAGGAGTAGTACCTGGAAAATTCTTTGTAATTATGAAACAGTTCCATATCCTGATTGTGGTAGTTGTTACATAAATCTCTACGAGTGGTAACACACATGTACAATGAGTGCGTGTAAAAGTGGTGAAATCCAAATAAGCTCTGTAATTTAGTTAGTAGTATCATACTAATGGCAATTTCCTGGCTTTGACAATGTTAACGTAGTTAGGTAAGACTTCTTGTCTTAAATTATTTCGAAATAAAAATTTTTTAAATTAAAAAGCATGAAATGGAACACTACAAAGCACTTCTCCTACCCCTGACTATAGTTATCCAATTTTTCTCTCTGGAGGCAACCAATGTTACTAGATTTGTATATAAGCTTCCAGAGATATTTTATACATAGATCATTTTTTGTGTATCAGTTTATCTATCTCTTATTTTTTACAAAATGTTGCCCAATATACACATTCTTCTGCACCCTGCTATTTTTCACTTATAAATGTACCTTAGAGATTTTTTCTTAATAGAGCATAAAGAACTTCATTTTTTTAGGGCTGCATGATATCCATTGCATGGCTTTCTCATTATTTATTTAAGCACTCCCTTATTAAAGAACATTTGTTTAGGTTATTTCTAAATTTTTTGCTATTCCAAACACATAAAACTGAATTACATAGGTAATTTCATATATTTTTGAGAGTAATTATAAACCCCAAGAATTGTGTCAAATGGCATGTGTATTTATAAATTTGTAATTGCCACTCACAGATGTTAAAACTATTTGCAATCCCATGTGTAATATATGATCATTTCTAATGCTGGTTTTCCCACAGATAGTCACCCTTGCAATATATTATCAAACGTTTTCATCTTGGCTAATCTAATAGATGAAAATGGTATCTCAGTGTAGTTATAATTTATCATGAGTAAGGTTAAGTGTCCTTTTTTAAATTTCATAGTGTGATAGTCTCAATGGTTATGTCCCTGCCCCTCCAAATTCACGTGTTGAAATCCTAACTCCCAAGGTGATAGTATTAGGATATGGGGCCTTTGGGAGATGATTAAATCATGAGTGTGGAGTCCTTATAATTGGTTTAGTGCCCTAATAAAAGAGATCCCAGAAGATACAGCATGAAGGCTCCACCTCTGAACCTGGAAGCAAGCTCTCACCAAACACCGAATCTTGGGCTCCCCAGTCTTCAGAACTGTAAGAAATAAATTTCTGTAGTTTACAAGCCACTCATTCTGTGGTTACAGGTGTTGAAATGGACTAAGACAAAAGGTTATTTATATTTTGTATCTTGTCTTTTTGTAGTCTCTGTACATCTTTCTCCTGAGCTGTAAATGGTTTTTGTTTTTTTTTTTTATTTTGTTTTGCTTCTTAAGAGGTCCTTCATAGTCAGGCTCAAATCCTTTTCAACATCCTCAAAAAAAAATATATATATATATATATTTTTTTTTGTGCTTCTAGGCTTTTGCTTATGTTATTCTCTCTTCCATCAGTTCTATCTCTACTACCTACCTATATGGAAGACCCAGCTCAAATACCACCTCCTTTATGACTTTAGGTAGGTAAATGAGATATAGAGAATTATGTAAATTGTGATACATAGATAAGGATATACAGGGTTTTAATAAGCCTTCAGATTTTGACAGTCCCTGCTCTCTATTCAGTGATGTCTCCTATCTCCCTTTCACCTCCCCTATCTTGTCAAATTAGACCCTCGGTTATCAGTATTGCCAAAATTCTCAAGAGGTTTAAAAAACACCTCACCACAACTGGGAGAAGCAAACTCGGTTTGTATTAATAAATACTAGAATGCTACCATTTCCTTCTCTATGTTGAATCTGTGATTATTCTAGTATTTGAGATTTTAAAGGAAAGAAGGGAAATTTCATTGAATTAAAAATCCATTTATCCAGAGCCTATCAAGTGAACAAAACCCCTACCCTGCCAGTATCTTAGTTCCAGCAATCATTATTTATTATCTGGATTGGCAGTGGTTGTCAACCTTCCTAATGCAGCGACCTTTTTAATACAGTTCCTCATGTTGTGGTGACCCCCATAAAATTATTTTCGTTGCTACTTCATAACTGTAATGTTGCTACTGTTATAAATCAGTAAATATCTGATATGTGTTTTCCGATGGTTTTAGGCGAACCCTGTGAAAGGGTCGTTTGACCCCCAAAGGGGTCGCGACCCACAGGTTGAGAACCACTGCTAGTAAGGCCTGCCTGAGCCTAGTTTTGTCTGCATCCCACTTTCTATGCAGCTGCTAAGCGTTATTTCTTAAACACAAGTCTGATTAATTTGCTCCTGTAATTTCCCACTGTCCTCAAGATAAAGTCAAGGCCATGTACACTTCTTCCATGGATTTCTAATGGCCTAAGAAGTCTCACCTCATCCCTTGGTTCTCCCCACCCTCATCTCCAGCCCGGCAACCACACTCCACTTCTCAAGGAACACTTCACAGTTTCCCAGAAACCTCTCAGACATTTAAGCTGGTGCTCTGGCCACTCCAACTGCTTCTGGCCAACCCTTTCAAGACAGCTCCCTAAATATTTGTTTAAGAAGTTTCCTTAATCCCTATTATACATCAGATGTTCCTTCTTTGTTCACTTCCAGAATTTTGAAATATATTTTTTCTAAATTTCTGATTATAAAAGACATATTTACTAAAAAAATTCCAAAAAGTATGTAAAGAATGATAAAATGATAAATCAACTCCACCACATATAAACACTAAAAATTTTCTGTATCGTTCTTTCTGTATCTCTCTCTCTTAAATTCATAACACACACTGATATGTAACTTAATTTCTTAATACTACATTCGAATCGTTTTTCCATGTGGATACACATTGATATCAATCATCCTTTTTATTGGCTACATTATTTTCCATTGTATGAGTACCAACAACTTTATTAGTGTGCCTTTAAGTTTCCCATTTTTTGCTCATTATATCCTGATCTTGTATTCTAATTAGTTTTAAAGAGACCCTTGAGGTATCATTCATTTTTAAATTCTCAGTGCCTGGCATACAGTATTTATTAGAGTTTCATAAAGGATGAACTTAAGTTTCTGTTTAACACTGTGAGTCAAATAAACTGGCCTTTACAAGCATCAGCTTTAGCGTGTTATTTTCCTGATCTTTGATAATACAGCCTGTTGCATTAACCTATTAAATAAAAAAGTAGTAAAGCTGCCTTAAATTTCTTTCTGATAAAAGGCAAGTGCAAATACAATGCTATTAATAACTATGAGAGAGCAGCTGGTGTCCCTTCCCGCCGCGACAAATTAAAGAAAGCACACGACCTTTTGAGACCCTGGCAGGCTGAGTGGTCGCCGGCTCCAAAGGAAGGAACTTAACCAAAATGAGACAAACGTCTCTGGCTCTATGGCGCGGGCAGCGCTCTCCTCGGCCAGGTTCACAAGCCTCAGCTATTTTTCCCACCCTCTGGGAAGGAGAGGGAGAAAGCCTAGGCCGGCAACCCATCGGACTGCGAGAGGACCTAAGTTAGGGGTCTTGCCCTGACCCCGTGCGGAGCGCAGCGACAGGCCACCACCCTCCCCCGCGCGTGCGCAGAACACCTGGTCTTCACGGTGGGCTGCGTGAGGGGGATCTCCATACACACTCACCCGCAGACGTAGTTAAGCGAGGACAGCCAGCCTGTATGCCCCAGTACCCAGTCCTAAGCACTCCTAAGAAACAACTCCCGGAGGAGCTGAGCTTGCGAACTCCCGACATCGCGACAGGAAGGATCGCCTCTTTTCCGGTCCCTCCAGTAAAAGATCCCCAAGAGAAAGGTTCCGAGATCCAACTCCAGCACGTTCAGGAGCCAAGCTAAGCACCGCTGTATTAATGGGTGTTATATTTATGACTATACTTACTCTTCTGCTGATCATGTCAAATTGTATATGCAATTAAACTATAAAATGTTTCTATTATAAAGATGCTCTATTTTCCCTATTTCCTGTATGACCACCCCAAACTTCATGACCAGAGTAGCCATCATGCTTCTACTTCATGCTATGTGATCTAGCTTTTATTCCCTTTAGCTCGATTTCATATTTAACACGTCTCCTAAGGGCACGCATTTTTACTCTTGTAATAGTGACCGTAATTTGGAGTCACAAAAGCATGGAAGCACTTCTCCGAGGTTATAATTGTAGACCCTTTCAAGGTATTCAAATGTCAGAGAGGGCCAAAAATCCAAATTGCAATTTTATTTTCTGCAAGGGACCTGATAATATTCTGGACAGGGCATACATTACATAGTAGGAAACTGTTACCCAGTCTAGGCATATTTTCATTTGCAGCTGGAAGGTGATCAGTACCATTTAACTTCTAAAGCCTTTCCTGGGTTACAACAAATTTCCAATATTAAAGGTAAAATAATCACTGTACGTTTTCAGCAGACAGGGTCAAATTGGTAAAGGGTTCTACGAATTCATGAAATGTATTGCTCAGTAATGGTCTTTCACTTACAGCTGCTTAGTAAACTACTGATCTACTCCTAAGAGTGCGGACTTTTCAGTCGTCTCTTCAGGGCTCCTCTCATGGCAGAAAGCTCTGCACAGAACATTTAGCATGTTATAAATATTTGTTGGAGTGACAGATCCAAGGAAAAAGCAAAGTTCAAATACTATTAATGAATTTCTAAGAGCTTTATTTAAATGTAGTTTCTTTGAATGTACCACCTCACTGGGCTTCGGAGCCTTCCCACTACATTTTCAGTTTAACAAAAGCAATCAGTAACTTGTCTGAATACCAACAGGAAACAAAAGCTTCTTGAATATCCACCAATTTGGCTAAGATAAGCAAAACTAGCGCCTAGTATACTTCTCTACAATATCAACAAAGGGCTTTTCCAAAGACGTAGTTTGAGTTGTTGAAAGAACTAGCAGTCAGAATGTGTACAGCCATTGTTAAGAGTTATTTCACAGACCATCACTATAGTCTCACCTATAAACCTGCTGTAAACTAGAGCCTACAATTTATTTTGCTATAAAAACTGTCTTTAATATTTTGAAATTCAATTTTATAATTTTTATCTGAACTTTTTCTCATTCAAGGTAAGGGTAAAGTGCTCCTTTACAGCTAGCCAGCTTTATTCCTTTGAAATGATATACTACATCCATTCAGAATTTAACTGGTAAACTTTCGTTATTTACAAAATTTCACATAAAATGGTAACAGAATTGTAATTTTAATTTACTACAATCAGAATGTGGCCGATTTAACCTGTGTTTAGAGAACTCTATACCTTATAAGCCTGTAGAGTATAAATGTAACTCATCATGCATGAGTTACTTCAGAGCTAATAAAAAGCTTCATCTACACATTTAGGTTTAGACTGTACAACCAAATTCTACTTAAAATTGAAGAACTTAAGGGCTTGAAGTGTTCAAGACTTTGAAGATAATCTAATTCCACCCTTATACAACTGAAGAAATGAAAAACTAATGATTAGGTGATTTGCCCAAAATACATCAAGAAACAGAGCCAGGACAATCCAATGAATCTAGTATTATTGCCATTAAACCATGCTCAGTACCATTTTAGAAACGTCACTAAATTAATGTATATAAGAAAAACTCAGTTTAAATGAAAAGATTCCATAAGCCAATATTACAGGGACTCTGGATATCATATAATTACTATGTAAAAATTCCCATATAAATAAAAAATCTCACCCACTAATTACATATGATGTACTTCTTTAAAGAAACAGAATAACTCAGACACTAAAAAAATAGACTATGGGAAATTCACCTATTGTATATATTTATACCATTAGAAACAGATGCTAAGAAAAAACATTTTACAATGGCAGAAAACATACATTGAGATTCCACACCAATCTTTATTTATATTTTGGGGCCCGAAACAAATCTCGTAATTACCTCTCCCAAATTACACTTTATTCTTTTACTGGTGTGGTTTACCCCCATTCCACAAAAACAAGTATGATTAATACACTAGAAGTATTTCTTTAAAAAACCTTTTAAGACAGTTTTTATTAACCAATCCAGACCAATGATTGTCTCAAAAATTGAAATCTATTAATGACGGTGTCATTTTAGAAAAGACTTCATAACCAAATTATACATTTAATTATGTGTGCAAGTTTTAGCATTCACATTCCAGATCATGTAAGCCCTACTTTATAAAATCTTACCACCCAAGGTAAACATACTTCATTACATGTCAATGAAATGATGAATTGTCTAAATTATCATAAAAATCTGAAAAACCCAAATATCTAATTATAATACTAATGTATCTACTAATAATCACATACATCATGACTGTGTTTTTAAAAATATCTACAGATTTAAATGATAAGAAACTTGCATATTATGGTAGAGTAAATAAAACTGTCAAATACTATTTTTGGCTCTAGTGCTTATCTTTCCTCAAAATGTGCATATTACAACCAGGACAAGTTTTCTGTATTTTATTTTGAAAATATTTCACTTGAAGATTGATCTAAAAAACATTTTAAGATATGAAAATGTTATACAACTTATCTATTACAAATTAACTGGATAACGAATTCTGCAATTAGGTATACCATTTTAGCTCATCTACATAAAAAATATTGCACACTTTCCTTTGTCTCCAGATGTGACTGATGTCTGAACTATACAGACTCCAAACTATTTAAAAGTTATTCTGTGAAATGTCAACTTTATAAATATCAGAACTAAATGCACTGTAAAACAACCATTTTGGTAAACATGCATTTATTCACAGTTGATTTATTTCCTCTAAATAAATGTATAACTGCTCAAAATTATTTAGGAACCTATACAGAGATACAAGAGCACACTACAAAAAATCTATTTCTACCTTTGTTCTGAGGAAACACTAATCTTGGCAAATATCTGGCTGATTTTATTTTTTTAATTTTTAGAAGAGTTCATTTCAACCAAACTGTGAGGACATATGTCAGGAGCAAGAAAGATTTCAAATACTACCAAATCTGGCTTATTTTTAAGTGAACTATTGCTGGGGTGGGAGGGGGCGGGGTGGAGGGCTGACTTTAAACCTTTTCTGTGGCCTGTACCTGCTCATATCTTTTTAAATTAAAATTTAAAAGCATTTGTTTCAGAGATTTACCTGCCTATTGTGGCATAATCACATATACATGGACCCTGAAAGCAGCTGAGCATTTAAATGCTTGTAGAGCCTCATTTTACTAATAAGTTTTGACTGTCTTAAATTGTTGAACCATTCACTGAGCATCATTTTAAGAAACTGACAAAACCATACCATTTTAATGTTATGAAACTGACACAAATCTGCATAATACAGAATTCCTCCACTGAGCTGAGGTCATATTATATTTGAAAAAATATAAATATATTGAATTGTGAGCCTTTTTTCTATAACCCCAAAGTGTTTAAAATATGCCTTTAAAACAGAAGTGGCTGACTGCAAAATATAGTTGCAGATTGACTGTTAGTGTCAAACACAATCATTCCTTATAAATAACTCTAATTAGGTGCACTGGCTTGATTGATTCCAGCAATTTCATTTTACAGCAGTGAACCATACTTTAAACACAAGAGAAAATATATTACTTTAAAATTCCCAAACTAGGGAGAAAAGTTTAGAAAGATGTCAAATGCTTCCAAATGAAAAGTAAAGGTCTGTTTCTGGCCCTCTTCCACACCCTTAAAATTGGCATTTGACAAAAATCCATGGGTACAATTCACAAACTTCGACAAACTATTGAGATAAAACCATTTTCTCTGGGGGAGATGAGGAAGTACCTTTAAAACTTGTTATACAAAATTCCAGCTGCCTTTTTTATAAAAGTACGTTCCTTAGATTAAAACCATAAAATTAAGGTGCAAGAGGTTAACAAAAATGAACTAAAGAGCTTTATTGACATCACAGTACATTCAAGAATAATGTTAAGAACATTACAGCTGAAAGAGAATGGCATGTTTATAGTCTATTATGCACTACTTTTTGGGAAAAAAAAAAGGTAATACAAAGAAACCCTATTAAGTAACTTGGAGCAGCATTTGGAAAAAGTACACCTATTTACAGATTTAAAAAAAAAGTTTCTGGTTTCACCTACACAGCCACAATGTGCCTCTATAATGAGACAAGCCCTTAAAACTCATGGAATTTTTTTAAACATCATGGCATTCTTGCCACATCATTCCTCAGCGTTTACGACGGGGAGGGGTTGCTGATCTGAAAAAAAAAGGGAAAAGACAAAATTTAAAAATAAAAATGTATTTTAAACTAAAGAATCTGCAATTTTAAAATATGTAATATTAAATAGATTTCTAAAATTACATAAGATTATGATCATTTATCAAGTACCAAATTGAGTTTTATTAAAGAGAGAGAGAGAAAGGACACTTTCAACTTTGAATAAAATTCAGTCAAATTTTTTAAAAATCAGACAAAATACTTTAAAAAGTATACTACCTTGATCGGGACTTAGACTTGTGTTTGCGGCTTGCCTTCTTACCAGACCTTTGAGATTTCTCCATGGATCGCGATCGACTATGTTTAGGCTTCTTAGCCTTCTTTTCTTTGCTACTTCCTGGCGATTCAGAACTGCTTCTTCCACTAGAATCAGAGCCTGAATGTTTTTTACTATCTTTGGTAGTACTTTTCTTACTATCCTGTCTAGAATCATGTCTGATGATTTTAACAGATATAGAACCACTCCTAGAAAATGTTCTTTCACCTTCTCGCTTCCTTTTTAACCTATCATCCTGACCACTGAACTTAAAATCCTTTTCTTCCCTTTTTTGTTTCTCCTTTCTCTTATCCTGTTCACGCTCCCTTTCTTTGTCTTTCTTTTTCCTGTCTTTATCTATACTTCGACTCCTCTCTGTTTTCCTCTCTTGTTCTTTAGCCTCACCTTTATGTTTATGACTGCTCCCACTAAGATTTCCACGCTGATCATCAACTTTACGTCTATCTCGACTCCTACTGCGACTGGACCGATTGGTTCGCCTATCCCTTGAGCGACTTCTAGTTCTACGTCTCTCCCGGGAAGGAGTCCGATTTCTTCGTCTTTCTCTTTCAATGCTATTTCTAGTAGATCTCCTCCGGTCTCTGACCTTTACTCTAGCCCTATTGCTATCTATTTTAATCCTGTGAGAATAACTTCTACTCCTACTGCGCCTTGCTTTGATTGTTGGAGATCTACTCCTGCTGTGTCTCTTTTTCCTTTTAGGAGAAGAAGATCGGGAAGATGTGCGACTGCTACCTGAGCTAGAACTGTATGAAGAGCTAGAGACAGTACTACTGGTACTACTAGTTCTGCTGTTGCTACTGGAACTACCACTACTAGAGCTTCCTGATCTACTCCTTCCCTGTTTCTCTTTTTCTTTATGCTCTTTTTTTGTTTCTAAAACTGACGTGGATTCATTTGGAGTTCTTTTCTTTTCACTAACCACATCACCGTCTGCTTCTCTTGCTTCTAGTAGTGATAAACTATTTTGCTCTTTATGGATAAATTCATTCATCTCTTTCGTAACCCTTTCAGTTTGTTGCTTTTCTTCTGAAATAGAAAAAGAGAAAAATGTTAAGTGAAATGTACAATGAAAAACTCCTACACTACCAAATTTCAAGCAATAAGACTAACAATAGAGCAAGTCACGTAAGCAATGCCCAATTTTCTAGTGGCTTTATTAAAAAAGTAAAAGGAAACAGGTAAAATTAATTTTAATATTTTATTAACCCAATATATGAAAAACACCATTAACATTTTGACATGTAATCAATTTAAAAGAATACCAAAACACTGTCTTTCTGTTTTTTCAACATAAAGTCTTCAAAACCTAGTGTGTATTTTGTATCTACAGCACATCTCAATCTGGGCCAGCTACATTTCAAATGCTCAACAGCTACATGCAGTTACCTACCCTCCTGCACAGCACAGCCACAGAGTATCAATGTGTAGAGGTACATGTGAAGCAAGTAAGAAAAATTTCCCTTTTATCCAGTAAGGCAACTTAAAGGTAAATATATAATTCATGAGGAATTTTTGGCTGCTCTTAATATTTACCTTTCATATTACCTTTCAAAAATTTTTCAAAGAAGAAATTCTAAATGTTCTTTTATTATTCCTAGCATTATTATGTAAATTGTTAAGAACTTTACTCAATTATGTGTAGCATTTAACATATAAAACTTCTTAAAACTCCTGTTACCCTTAAATATCCTAGCTACACATTCTTTTCAATAGTTCTACAAATATATTTCCACACTTCAAAATCTTTTAAGAACTTTAACAAGAATATAAATACACTGTACTTAACTTACAGCAACTAGAATGTCTCTCAAAACAAAATTTTACCTATTATAAACTATATATTTTGAATACTACAATTAATTTTCATTTCACATTTCATAAAATTGCAAATGAACCAAAAACCTCAGATTTTATCCTCTGACATTTTAAGTTGGTTAAAAAATTCAAAGTACAAACCATAAATGAGTCTAAAAGATATACCTTCCATCTGTTTATCATGTAACAGCTGCTGTTCTTTCTCCTTTCTCCAAAAAGCTTCCTGTTTTTGCCGGATTCGGTGCCGTAATTCCTCATCATCAGTGTCAGATGACTCAGAGCCTCTATCACTCCTCTCATCTTCACTGTCTCCTGATCCATAACCACCCAGTCCACCTGTGTGCATAAAGCCCAGTCTCTCATATGGAAAAATTATCGTATGCACTAAAAACTTTTTAAGGTCCGAGAAGAAAGCTCATTTCTTTTTTCACTGTATTTTCTTGGAAGAATATGCTTATTCGGGGTGGGGAGAAGTATAAATTCCAACCTTAAAAAGTTCATAGAACCCTTATAATTGATATTTAGTATCTTATTCTTTCTGGAATATGCAATATGTTTCTCATCATAAAGGAAGCATGACAATGGTTTGTTTTACTGTCCATGTTAACCAATAAAACCATTTATCAGGGCAGTAACAAAGCCTAACTAAAGCATAATAAATTCAACTACCTTAAAATTTATGATAATCCTGAAAATATTTCTAAAATTAACATTTTTGTTGTTCAAAGCTTAGAAATCCCAGATAGTATGCTAAGTATTTTTCCCTAAAATAATTAAAATACTGTAATTTTGACTGGTATAAATAGTATGGTACTAAAACTACTCCCCACCCTGAACTGATCTAAACAGTAACCATAGCAAAATTACATGGGCAATTGATTCTACTCATTTCTGTTGATCCTCATAAAGATTAATTGGAAATGAAGATGTGGAAAAGACAAATTCAAGCTTTTAAATACTTGACATCATGCAAATAGCAAATTATGAACACATCACTATTATTATAAGATAAACCCTTTCCTCTATAATAAGCTTAAGTTGCTGCAACACAATCTAAATAAATATCCTTAAAAAGCATTAGTGGATAGGTTCTTCTCTAAGGTACGTATGCAATAATTCTGAAAATTAGCTTAAATACTATCATGGTTAAATTATAACTATTACAACTTTCCCCAATAAACTCAATTAGTCTGCTCATTTATAATAATGCCATTGTGAATGCTTTAATAAACAAAAATAAGCAAAACCTTTGAGACTGATATAACCCTAGGACCTAGGTTTTATAAACTGAGAAGGAATAGTATAGTTTCAAAACAGCACATTCGTAGAGAGACAAGGTGAATTTCCCTTTAAGGCCCTCTCACAAATAAGGAAAACACTTACCGAGTCCAGTGAGGGAAGCCAGTGCACTGGACTGTGCCAGCTGTTTTGCAGGAGCTTTGTATCACATCAACAACAGGAACAACATGTTAACACAAATAGCCACGATTTCATAGTCATGAGAGTCTATGGTATTGTTAAATCTACTACTATTGCTGCTTTTTGGGGAGAGAAGAAACATTAAAAACATAACATTCATTTTAAACCAGTAGCCTGTCTGGCCTTGAAAAGTATAATTCTGATGTGAGTTGAAATTGGTTTATAATGAGGAAAAATGTTTACAGTATATCGGTATTTTCATCTTTGAAGTATAGCCCATAATTTAAATTTTGCTTTCAATATATTTTTAAACTGTTACTAAAAATATGGGGGTTGGGTGGGAGAATCACTTGCTTCTGTAAGAATTATAAGTGGTAAACTGAAAACTCTGAGGGTTCATAATTCAATTCATTAGTCAAACTAAATTGCATTAGAAGTCATACACCAATACCATGGTATCTATAAAATAAAAAAAAAATCAGGTGAAATAAAATGAACATCAAGAATTTTCCACAATACATTTTACAGAACAACAGCGTAACTGCTAATTTGTGCTCAGGTTGGTTGATAAAACAAAAATATTTGTATAGTTGTAATATGGTGTCTACAAATCTAATCTTTTCTAAAAAGTTAAAACATGCAAGAAGAGAATATTCAAAATATTTACTAGTAATTCAACAAGGACAACAACAACAACAAAAAAGGTCCAAAATAGCCACCAAAACCAAAATACCCCCAGAAAAACAAAACCAAGAACAACCACAATATACCTTTCGTTGCTTTCCGATGTGCATCTTTGGCTACATAATAAATTTCTTCATCTGTGACATCCAACAGAATTTCAGTCAGAAGCATTTTTGTCAGCAACATCTAAGGAATATATATCATTTCTATTAAAATTACTAACAGTTTGAGATTTTCAAAAAAATTAAATGGCAAAGCAATTTTATAAAACATTCTTAGAGATCAGATCAGCCATTTCAAGAAACAAAGTATCTTAAAAAGTATTCTAAAATGTCAAAACTTTAAAAATTTTCTAAGTCATATGGATTAAAGAAAAAAAATGAGTTTATCTGTAGAGACAATGAATTCTAAGTCCAGAGATACCAATTTTAAAAAGTCCCCATTAATAAAACTTTCCAAAGGTGTTTTAAGTTGAACAGAGTATCCCTTCATTTAACAATATTACTATTATAGTAAGCAGCACAACACTAATGTCTTAGGTCACTTAGGAACTTGCTCAGCTCAAGGGAAAATTTGAGGGGGAAAAAACAAGAAAAATAAGACAAAGGCAGTTACTCCATTCTGTCAGATGAAGTCTTATTTTTCTTCTTGACTGCTGTAATAGAGTACAACACATTTCAAATGTTGACTAACTATTAGTTAGTCCCTTAGCCTCTCTTGGATCCAGATTACAGTACTCATCTATTAAATTAAGAATATACTAAATCAGTATCTTCTAAATACATTCCAAAGATCACTGATATTTCAGTATGAGTAGTGGAGCACATCAGATCCTTGATCTCAGAAAATGACAATACACATTACAGACAGTAAAGGCTCTGAAGTCTTGCAATAAAGCCATGTTTACCCAGTGCTTCCTAAACTTATTTTCCTATGAAGTCTTTCAACCTTTCCCAATAGTCAAAAAACACATTTTAGAAAATAAAAGATGAAGACATGTTATTTGGGGTCTCAAATAGTGAAACTTTAATTATAACATGCATATTTGGAAATTTGCTTAATAACTGCTTTATAAGCTGTGGTTTTGGTAAGTGTTTTTGTAGACATTATTGCCCAGCAACTATATACAGTAGACTCTCCATTAACCAGAACTCAAGCAACCAGCACTCTCAAGCAACCAGTAAATTTGAGTTCTGGTTAAGGGAGCATCTACATACATTTATCTAGCATCTACCAATCCCCAATGGTTAACTGAGTCTACTGTAAAACATATATTTTATAACTTTTTCATTAGTTCTCAGTTTAAATGTTTAAGATAGCCAACCAATAGTTCAAAAATTATAAACAAAATAAATCCTGTAATATAATGCTGTATGTCAAATACCTCAAAAAATTTTTTTAATTAAAAAAAAAGAAATGTAACATTTTACCATTTGATACTCTTTCTCTTCTTCAGTCATCTCTGGTTCACTTTGCTCTTCTTGAGGAACTGGAGATGGACTTCTGGTGACTTTCCCACTGCTTGCAGCCTCAGCGTTTTCAGTGTCTTCATCTTCCTCATCACTATCCTAAAAAAAGTAATTGTATAGGTAGCCCAAATTTATGCTTAGAAAGTAACATCATTATCTTATTAGTCTATTTTAAATCCACATATTAAAGTCTATAAAATAGATGTATAAAAATGAAATGTCTCTCGAAATTTTATTTTTATACTACATATTTCATTTGGTAATTTAAATTATTACCTGAGAGGAAATGCAAGATTACAAAATGGCTTATGAGAAGCAATTATTTTAATTATTTTTCAATTTCCTTTTTTTTCTTAGTATATCTTGACCTTATTTTATAAATATCCAGAAACATATCATTCCCAGAGACTGATTTTATTAATATCCATTACATATGATGGTTGAAATGAGTATTTTTTAGAACTGTGCATATATGGACCACAGTCATATTATTCAGTCCTGATTTTACAGCTGTAAATTTAAGCTATTTATCTAAAATTGTGTGACTTAAAATGAAAAACCTAGTAGTCAGGGTCCAGATTGTAGCTGGCCCTGAAACTTAATGAAATTTGCTTCATTTTAGCCACATAACAAACCGATAGATAAGAAATGAGGTCTATTGTAGATGGAGGAAATGCCAGCCATTTGTCTATGTTTCTGTGGGTATTAGGTTTTCAGTATCCAGATAGTGTACCTTAAAAAACGGGACTTCTACATTAGGCAAAGAAGTGTTCCACAGTTTTTGTTAGCAATTTCACTAAGTAAAAGACAAGGTGATCACCTAAATACTACTATGGAAAGAACACTTAAATCAGAAGAATTCATGTAACAAAAGCCCAAAGGCATTTGGGAGGAAAATAACCTCTCAATAGTTTTTTCTTTTTTGACAATTAAAAAAACCAAAAAATCTGGAAACCTATTTCATGTAAAAATGTATTTCATGTAAAATATATTTAAGGTAAACTTTAATAATGGTAGTCTGTAGTTTCTTTATCTTCATAACAGCCAAAACAAACACCTATCTTGGACATGGTTCTTTTGTAAAAGTAACAGTAATTTATGGCACTTATGGAATTTAAACAAAACTAGTATCTGTTCAAATCTAGTTACCTTGCCATCCTTGAGAACTTATTTATGAAGCAGAAAATGGCCTTGGGAGAAAGGCCCATTTCCTGAGTTGCATACTGGCTAGAGCTGTGGCTATCATACCAGCTACAAGTACATTTTTGTTAAATAAAAAAATCCCTAAGCCACTTCTGCCATCTCATTTATAAAGATTTAAATATTTAAAACTGTACTTTCAGTGCTCAAGTCAAAAACTATGGAAGTTATTACATCCTCTGGCATAAGTATATATTTAAAAGTTAAAAAAGGGGAGATTTATTTCTCTATTGCCATTTTAACTTAGTTTTGTTTAATAATCCAACACTAGGGAGTTAGCTGTACCACAACAAAAGAACACAGATGTTTGTCAAAGTAAGGCCTATCTAGCATTCCACTGAATAATTTCCTTCTGGAATGAAATAATTTATAAACTCACTGCCCACCTTCTTCTCACTCTACCCTCAATAACACATACATAAAAACATAATCCCCAATATATTTACTGAAGTACTCCGAGGAACATTACTCTTATTCTCTTCTACAGGCTAAAATACCTATTTACATCAATAACCTTTTCACATGATATCAAATAGAGTTTCATGTCAGGGGAATTCTACTTACAAATTTACTTCTCTGAGGTAAGCGAGGGCCATCACCTCCTTCAGCATCTTCTGTGGCCTTCTTTTCTTTTTTGGACAATTGTGAACGTTGTTGTTCCATTCTTTCTTTTTCTAACTTCTTTTGTTTTTCACGTTCCATTTTTTCAAGACCTTCCCGAATCCAAGCTGGAAGAGTCCTGCGTTTTACTGCATCTGTTTAACATGGGAAAAAATATTTACAAGTCAGTTAATTAAAAATCATGAATGCATAAGCTCTTTATTCCTGAATTTCCACACATTTTGTTAGTAAATTTAAAAAAGAATACTGGTATCATCTGAGTGCTTGTAACAAATATGATTATTCTCCAGTAAGATGGTGGTAATACAAACAACCCATCAAACAGTATGCTTTTCTTTAAAATCATCCCTTTTAATAGCAGCAATGAACACTGTATTAATGCTTATGATGTGTGCCAAGTCACTATGAAAGCACATTAAACCATGTCACTTAATCCTAAAAAGGTCGTAAAAGATCACTACTATCACTTGATCTCTTTTGCAAGTCAGGAAATTGAAGCTCAAAGATATTGAGAGAGGAGCTCAAAGCCAGTAAGTAGTGATTTGAGTACTTCAGATTAGGCTGATCAGACATTCCATTTTAAACGTACAGAAAACAATAGTACTGTCCCATTTCAAATGGTACATATGGTCAGGCTACCAACACCTTGAATTTAGCCCAGTGAGATTAGGCTGACCTATGTACCATTTGAAATGGGACAGTGCTGCTTGTTTCTGTTCCATTTGCCTACTTCAGAGCAAAACCTGTACTACACTATTACCTAAAATATGAAGACAGAAGAGAGTCAAATGAAAGCACAAGTCCCTTCCCACATGGAGAATTTATTTTAACGAATATTATTCCCGAAGTTAAGAAAGAAGTTACAATCTTCCTAATATGCCTACTTTGTGATAAAAAGGAAAAGGCTTAAGTTTTCTGATCTATTAAGTTCTGGATTTAGAATTCCAGATATAAAGTAGCATAAATATAGAATAGCATATATAACTTGTGATTAGAAATAAGATATTAATAGCTATACTATGTTACTTAAAAATTCAAATTTTCTGCCGAAACACTTAGGGAAAATGAAATAATAAAAGAAAAATTAATCTGGCAGCAGTGTACTAGATGAATTGAGAGTGAAAAGAGATCAGAGCCACCCCCCCCAAAAAAAACAAGTTTTAAAAAAGGAAAATGCTCATATATTGGCATAATATATCAAATTGTAAACAATGAAGAAAATACCAAGATGCTATATCCATGATACATTTACATTTCATCACAAAATGTGTATGTAAGGTAAAGATTTAGGGAAAATTATTCAAAACTCTTAATATTTTAGACAAATATCTTGGGATTTCGCTTGACTGTAAAATAAGAGGATTTTAAAGTATCAATTTCTAAAACATCAGTGGTATTACAATTTAACAAAATAAGATATCCTTTTTATAAATGATCAAGAAATTACACCAATTGTGATTCACTAAACTTTAATAGCTACCAATTTGTGGAGGTTCCTGCTTCACAGGAAGTGCAATAGGTGAACGCTGCCGATCTCTGAATGTCGATGGCCTTTCCCTTCGATTCTGGGGAGGTGCCGGAGGTCCTGGAGGTCCTGGTTGCCAATAAGGAGGATGAAATCCACCTTGCGGTGGACCAAAAGCAGCCCCATGCTGAAAGAGTATTGCAGTTTATTTTTCTTCATATCAATACAAATACATTCTGGGACACACGTGTGTTATGAACTGGGACAGTAGAAATCCATGTGTGCAGCAAATCCAAGAATTCCATGGTTCTAATATCCACTGGTATTTCGGTAGCCCCAAGGACCTAAGCTTAGATTTTTCTGTATACATAAATGCAAAGAGCCAACTAAAATCCAGCTGATAAACTATTTTCAAGTACAGAATATGATATGTAAACTTTTTCATTATGAATCCACTTATAAACTAAACCGTCCACTACCAAAAAAATCAAATGTCAATTTTTGTGTAACTAGGAAATACAGGAAAAATTTTTAATCATTTCTGACTTCCTACTTCTTGTGCATTTGTTTCTATAATCTTGCAAGAAATGTTTTAAGCCAAGATAAAAGATAATGAATCATTACATTAAATATTTTTTGCAATTTTACTATTTTGAGAGGCTTTCTAAGCCAGTTGCCAACAGAGCTTTGTCTTGTTAGCAAGGGGATCTACCAAGCAAATGTGGTATAAGTAAAAGTTCTCTGCCACATTTCTTCAATACCAAAACCAAACAAAAACTCACATCTGTACACCAAGTAGGTGTATACAAGTATCTGAACATATATGAATAAGAGGATTATTGTCTCAAGGTGACTATCGTTTACACTTATGTTCACTATGCATAAATTAGTGAAATAATATATGGGTTTTACCAAAATTTTAAATTACGATAGCTCAGTTTATAACTGCGATCAGTTATTTCAAAATGACACCTAGCATTATATAATTTAAGGCTGGATCCTGGCAGAGTGGTAAAGAAAATAAAGCCCCTCATAATGACGCTATTCCCCATAGAGTTCTATGTCCCTAGGAATGAATTAGATGCTGCAAAAGAAATTATGTACAATTCCATGAACAAACATGTCATGTCAGAATGGAAAAAAAAATGACAACACTAGAAAAAGCTTTACCTTTACCTAGCAGAAAAAACTGCATTTAGGAAGATGAACTATGTTCTTTATAGATAATCTATTATTGACAAATAATGTATTCAACTACTATATAGTTTCTAAGCTTTATTTAACATTAAAGTATATCATTTTGAAAGTGTAAATTAGAAAATAAAACATCATATAACTGTTGCATTTAAACATTTTTATTTTATCCAAACTTTTCCTTACCGATCCTTTATACCATTTTAAGCAAATCAAAAACCAAAAAACAGAAATATGATTTTAATACTCAAAAAAATGGTATCTTTTCTGAGACATAGTATGTGCTTATCTGTACAAGACTGAAAAGTGAAACACATTTCAGGTACTCTTGATGAAACAAACTTCCAAAGAATGGATTGCGTGCACATCTACAATATTAAAGCAACAAAATATCTTTCACCTGATAGTCAAACTGGTTCACCGGGCCCACTGCAAAATTATCGGGTGGTCCACCAAAGTTGTGATTGTTCTGGTTAAATATATGCCTGTTGTCAGGGGCAAATTCCCCACTGTCCTGACTGTTGCTGTCTTCGGAAGGAGGAACAATGTCCATTGGACCTGGTGTTGGTGGCATCCATGGCTGCTCTGGAGGGGGGTGTGGGGGCTGCTGATGCATTCCCCATTCTATTTAGGATTTAGGCATAAAAACATTCAACAGGGGGTTATAACAAAATCAACACAAGTTTTTAAGCTCTCAAGAAAGATTTCTCAGTAAAAAAAAAAAAAGTTAAAATTTTATGACTTCTTGGTCAAATTCCTTTTGTATATCTTAAAAATAAGCAATGAATTAATCTAATAATTCAAATGATCTAACTCCACCCAATTCATATCCTAAATAAATGAAAACCGATGCCCAAAATTATTTTTAATAAATTTAACAAAATTCAAAGCAATTTTTCTGTTGAATTTTTCTCTTTCTGTTCAGTAACACCATAAAAATAATATAGGGTTTTTATATACTTTCTTTTTTCCATGAACACATTTATCCCTGTGAAGTAGGGGAACTCAGGTATTATTTTTGCCAATTTCAGGAAGAAAAACTGAGGCACACAGAGATTAAATCACTTGCCAGGGTCATAAAGAAAAATAAAGTTGAGGAAGTTGGGATGCTAGGTAAGTCATTTAAAACTTGAACTTAGGCACCAAAATATTTTCAAATTTAGGGATATTTGGCACAGGTTCAAGAAAGCTAGAAATGAACTACCACACAATATCAAATGTAAGAATAGTATCTGTTATCCTTTTAAAAGTGATGTTACAGAATTACTAAGTTTTCCATTCTTACATTAAGAAACACAAATATGTATTAATAAGGAAAGAAGATATGACTTCACCATCAGCACATTCAAATGTAAGATTCCTCTATAAATAAACTGAAGTGACTATTAATTAAAATAATTTATAGCATGTCATAGAAAACTGAACTAGCATCAAGGAATCTAAATCATACTGTGAAGTAAACAAACAAACAAACAAGAAAAAAACTCATGGAAGATCTTCACTATCTGAAAAAAAAAGGGAAGTAAATATGGGTGGATGGGTAGGGGCAGAGTATATTTGTCACATAGTGACACAATTTTACATTAGAGTCTAGACATGTTTTGCTCTGCCAGTGCTGCTTCTGAAAAGGCCAGAGGTTGCAACAGAGAGACCATAGGATGCTCTCTTCCCTAGATGCCAAGTGAGGTTTCCAGTGTTCCCAGCCCTGTCAGCCTAGGAATGAAGAACCAAGAAAAGAATCACACTGAGTGCCACAATGCTAGCAGACTGAGCACAGAAAAATTTTAACCACAAAATTTCAAGGTCAAATCTAAATGGAACTGCCTATTCCTTAAGCATTAATTTCAAGAAGTCATAAAACTAAGCAAATTAAGCAAGTTAATTTTAATCCTTTTATTTTAAAAACAGTCCTAAAATTTGGAAAACATAAACAACAAACCTGGTTGCCACATTCTGTTAAAGTTTGAATCCCCTTGAAAATTCCCATGATTGTTTGGACCAGATTCCATTGTAGACATATCTTGTCCATTTGGCATCATTCCTGGTGGTTGTTCTACCATGCTTTGCTGTCCTGAAGCTTCTCTTTGGGCAATCCAAGCTTGAGCCAATGCAGCCCAGTCAATCTGGCCTAACATAATTTAACATAACAGAATTTAGCATCAAAATGCAGGAGCTGAAAGAACAGTGCTTCTGTGAAAAACTAGCATCTCAGTTATTCCTGACTAGAGATTTTAAACATTACAGAATGCTATGGCTGAAAACATGCTTAGAAAATAACCCATATTTAGGCTATAAACTATAAAATAAACTACTTAAGATGTTCAGAAAAGGACTCAACAAAAACTCTCAACTATTTTCTAAAATTAACTCATAAGAAATTTATTCCCTTGCACCTTAGTTTGAATATTTTTAAAAATTCTCATTCTGCTTTTTTTTTTAAAAAAAAACAAACGATCAAATTCATTCATTTCTTTTCAAACAGGTCCTATTCAAGTCTACACTGGGTCCTATAGACCTCAGATGATTACAGCTAGCTATCCTATTCCTCCTCACAATCCACCCTTCTTTAGCCAAGGTGCCTTTCTCTAGTCAAGATACATCTAACAACTAATTAGCCATTCTTTACTCAAAATTCATTGTCCCCACTAACTTAAAGGTTTTCCTTTCCTTTTCAAACATCTATACTTAACATTTTAAGATCTAATATTATTAATAAAGAAAATGAAGTAAAATAAGATAGTTTTTCACATCTCAATTTAGTAAAGATTAAAAAGGTATTCTCATATATTTTGGTGGAAATATAAATTGGCATGGAGTTAAACTTGGCAATGTGTATGTAAAACTTCAAATGTACAACTGTGATAGAAAAATCCTAGTTCTTAAATTTTTTTCCTAAGAAAATAATTGGACATGTGAATAATTCTGTATATAAAATTACGGTCATTATTTTTAAAAGTAAAAGCTACAATCAATTAATCATCCAAAAGTGGATTTGTTAAATTACAGTACCATCCTATAACAGAATGCTATGTAGCTATTAAAAAAAGAAATAGGATCAGATTAATACAATAAAGACAGGGCAGTGGAAGGGGTCATATCAATGAAACAAAACTAGTCATAAGTTAGTAACTGTTAAAGCTAAGTGATAAATAGGGGCTCTCTATACCCTCTTCTGTGTCTGTATATGCTTGAAATATTCCATAAAAGAGAGAAATAATTTTGCATACCATCAGCTATGATCTACATAGAATTGTAAGATTCGGAATTAGCAACAGATACAGGCTTTATTAAAATAATACACTGAAGAAAGACTTTCCAGTTTTAGAAAAACAGGAACTAGATCAGTTTTAAAAATGTAAAAGTGTCATAAAGCTTTCCATCCCCTGAGGAAGTCTTGCAAAGGGAAACCTATCTCCTACTATGTGTGCTATGACACATTTATGAGAGGAGGTGACATTTAACCCTAAGAAGATACAACAAACCAACCCCAACTCCATCTCCCTTAATCCCATCACACACCTCCCACTCATCTCGGTGTGTCTCCTCCCCTACCTTCCAAATGCAATTTGTTCCTTACTTGGATCCTGCTGGTGCTGGAATGACTGCATCCACTGCTGCTGGTTCAAGGGCCATTGCTGCCAAGGCTGTCCTCCTTGATCCCACATACTGACTTTAAAAATCTGTTTTCTCTCCTAGCTTCAATAAAATAAACAATTTAAAAATGAGAATGTTCTTTAATTTTCAATCTCACATAGAAATTATTATGTGATGATATAATTTATGTGATCAGAGCTCTAACATTCCAGTCAATAGGTTGCCAGAGGCAACTGGAATTCTTAGGTTGGCAAGAAAGAGTAGAACATTTCATGTTAAGGCTGGCGTTTGGTGATAAGCAGAGGTCAAACGAATTTAGCTCAAACTGGGGAGGGGGGGGATTTTATTTTCCCCAATACAAATCTCTGGAAATAGTTATTTTGAAAATTTTAAGTAAAAAAGTGATTTAATCCCCTCGACCAAGATTCCTTGAAGAGGGTAACCAGATACCGCTAATTAATGAAGGAACACTCTTCCTTATAAACAATTACATTTAATAAATGCAGGTTAGAATAGGGTCAGAAAACTGCCATGCTGCCAAACCTAATAAAACAACAATTCAGACACTATTAGAAGAAAAATTAATGGGAAATCGTAAATTTAAAATTCCTACAAGTCTAATATCTTTGTACTTTATCCAACACTAACATACAACTGTGTTCAAGAACCAATGACACACATAGTTAAGAAGAGGTGTGTGTTTCTCCATTTTTGTACCCCAGATCTTAGAAGAAAGCAGGCATTAAGTAAATGTTTACTAAATGAATCCTTCTAGGCATGTCCAACCTGCCATCCAGGATGACTTTGAATGCAGCCCAACATAAATTCTTAAAACACAATGAGATTTTTTTGCGACCTTTTTTTTTAGTTCATCAGCTATCATTAATGTTAGTGTATTTTATGTGTGGCCCAAGACAATTTTTCTTCCAACATGGCCCAGGGAAGCTAAAAGGATGGGCACCACTGTTCTAGACTGACCCTCTAAAAACAAGACAAAAGCCTTAGTATTGCACGATGACAAAAAGTAAGTAAGTCAGATAACAAGGAAAATGAAGACAACTCGTTGTTACAATTCAGGCTCTTAAGAGTTTGCAACTCCACTCTTTGCAGCATGTTCAGAATGTTATATAAGTCTATCAATGGCAGAACTTAACCTCTCAACTGAAGAACACTGTGAATTAGGGAAGATGTATTCCTTTGTTACCTTGGCTTACTTATGAGTCAAGTGCAATTATCTTCTAGTCACACTAATATAGTCTATCATAATGACATTAGAATATAGTAATAGACCCTACAGTTGCAGCTAACAACTAAACTGGTTATCAACTCCAAGCTAAATACACTTCTTTTGCTAACCATTCTTTAGATCTTTCCTCTACCCGCTTTCCCCCTTTTCTCTTTTGCAATTATACCTTTAAAGCCCTTTAAAAGCTAAAAGACTCACTTGAAAAGTAACTTCACTTAGAACTTTAATTAAAAAGTAACAAATGAACAAACAAACAGAGGAACACACCCAGGGAAAATACCAAGTGCTATTTTGACTGACCTTAGAGGTTCACTTTCTGTTTAAAATTTAGGTTGATTCAGACTACGGCTTGGAAGCATAGCAGCAAGATTACTTAAGTCCTGGGGGGGAAAAAGTATTAAGTTTACTCTTAGATTATGAAGAATTATTAGAATGAAAATAAATTCTAGGGATGTAACATGAAAGTGTGATCATCCCCCAATTAATCTGGAATTTCTTCTCCATTAACTTCACAATGACAAAGTATTTACTGTTATCAAGTGAAGAGAAGCAGGTATATCAGAAATGAGATAGCAAAGCTTTTTAACACTTTTTTCTCTCAAAATGTCTATTTACTTAAAAAATTAACAATACAAAAACAATGCCAAGCAGTTGTCATATATGCTGAGGAAAAAAAGAAACAAACATCTGAAAAGATTTCATCCACCTGGTATTAAATGGTACAAATAGGTAATTCAGTAACATAAGCAAGGTGACAACAGTCTGTCCCTCAAATGATTTCATTTTCTTCCCATTAGATCAATAGCTTTTTAAAGTTGATAGAAAGAAAAATGTATTCACTTTTTTATCTTCTATAAGGTAAAGGGCAGCCTCCTGCACATAGCAGTCACTAAACACCAAAAAAAATAAATGAATGGTCTGTCACTCCTACCTTCTGTTTAATTTTAAAGGTTAATAATAAGGAAGCTGTTGACCGATATGTATGAGAACCAAAAAGCTGGTGTAAGGACACTATGGTGTGTTTTCCAAAGCTCTAATGGCAGACCAGAGTTCAATGCATAGATTTTTCTGTCATAGGTTGAAAACTCATTCAATGTAGACATTATAATTAGCACCTACTGAGGTTGCAAATAGATGTGCCCCTAGTAAAACTACTTCAATGATGAAAATGATGTGTTCTGACTCCCTTCCATCATTTCCAATACATGGAATTTCCAATTACTTTTCCAGAAATTGATCTAAACAAAGTTTCTTTTACCTACTCATGTTTAACAGCTGTTACAAACAACTCTTTCAGTTCTCATTTTAAGTTTTCTGATCATCATTTGTCACTCAGACTTCAGAGCACAAAGTCTGGTTCATGATGCCTACTAGCTGTGTGAACGTGGGCAAATAAACTACTCTCTAATCCTATGTTTTCTCACATGTAAAATGGAAGGCATAAATGTCCACCTTGTAGGGTTACTGTGAGGAGTAAGTGAGAAACATGAAAACTCAGCACAGAAAGTTTCCATTAAGTAGTGATTAATAGCCACCAAGATTGTCTCAGTATCATATTTATAGCACGCCTTAAGTTTACAACTGGGTGGTGGAAGGTTGATCAAGCCAAGCCATTTCTATTAAATTCTATTTTCTTCTCTAGAAGCGAGGTAAGACTTATGCAGATTTAATTTTATCTTTGGAAAAAATCTTCCTGTCCCTACTCCTCACAGTATCATAGGCTGAAGTTTTTATTATTTAAAAAAGAAAAAAACTTCCAAGTTTTCCTATGTAATTTGCATTAATTGTAGCCATCATTCTGTTTGTTAAAACTAAACACTTCTACTTTTACTATGTTTTCCAAAGCTTTTTCCCCAAAAAGTTTTTATGGAAGCTACTATTCAAATACAGTGTTTGATACACTTAGCCTGAGAAAAATATAGAAAGAGATGTGAAACTGTGAGAAGCAGAACGGAATAAAAACACAGCAAAGATGACAGTAAAAGTCAAGTAAGAAGACACTACTTAATAAAATGCTTCAAGTAAATAGGCAGTTGAAAAACTTGATTTGATACATAAGATGAATACCAAATGAGGATGTTGGTAAAACACCAAATGGTTAACATCTTTTGGGAAGACAATTTAATTCAGCATGACAGTATTTTATCAAAATTGTGACCCAGCAATTCCACTTCAAGGACTTAAACCATGGATGAGGATACTCAGCATGTAATTAAAAAACCTGCATCATGTTTGTAACAGTGAACATCTTTTAGTGAAATTCAATTAAAGAGCAGTAAGTGTAATGAGTGAAACATACCATGGATAACTATTCAGCCATATAAAAGAATAAGGCAGACTTTTATATGCTGACATATATTGATGCACAAATTTTATTAAGTGAAAAAAGTTTATGTGATATAGCATGAATAATGATGCCATTTCATGCTTTTTTCCTTTTAAGAATGCAATTCATATAGAAAATTTCTGAATTACTAAAACGCTTAAAACTACCAAGCTCTGGGGAGTGACAATAGAGATCAGGGAATTCTGAGTTTTTTTATTTTATATTTTTCTGTATTTTTGAGTTATAATGAGTATTTTAGAAAGAAATCTATAGACTTTTAAAGATATGAAGAATCAAAGGCAGCTAAGCTGCATAGTCTAATAACTAACAGAAGCAATAAAAATTACACAAGTGATATGACCATTAGACTTTAAGCAAATTAAAACCTCTGTCTCATTTTCTTATGAATTTTTGGAGTAAATTTCTGTTCTTTGGTCCAAAAAAATGTACCTGTGGTCCTAAGAACAAAATTTAAAGTTATCCTGAATGTTGTAAAAGGACAGACTTTAAGGAAAGACTTGGTATACTCGAACATTTAATATAAAAATTTGTTTAAGCATCTAGCACAATGCTTGATAAAGAGTTTCTTTAATTATTTCTTAATTCAAGAACAAAATTGTAAGTGATTTAGTGGCAAGGAGTTAGGAGCCCTACTCTTGCTTCCTTGATCTTCACCATAAAATCTTCTTTACTGACTAACAAACCTAACAAATGAAAACATGAAGACACACTAGGTGTCTTCATATATATTATATTGAAATATATATTTTTTTAATTTATGATTTAATGAAATAATATCACCCTGTACCATTAAAAATGACATTTATACATTGCTTTAATAATGATTTGGAAAATAATGATAACTGTTAAAGATGGGTGACACGTACATCAGGGTTGACTATACTCTACTTTTGTACTGTCTGAAAATTTCCATAATGATAAGTTAAAGATTACAAAGAATATTTGTCATAGAGGGACTTAATATTAAATTTTCATGTGTTTTTGTCTTGGCTCAAACAAGAATCTTCCTGAGGGCAGAGGAAGTGTCTTATAATTATTTAAATTCTCCATTGTGCTTTGCCTATATAAAGTGAAGGAATATTTTACTTATTCATTAAAATTTATTATCAAGTAAACACATTAATGTTCAATGGTGAAAACAACACGAATACTGCTACTCTGATTTTATAACACCAAAAATCAATTCAAATTTATTCATTCTTCCTTTAGTCTTAATTTTAAACATCCTTAGACTCAACTTCTCAAGTTTGGAAGAATTTATTGACGATCCAGGCTGTAAGACTTTCCCTTTATACAGTTTAATTAACTGTTATTTTCTTGGAAACTAGGATTTCAGAATCAGATTATCCAAGTTATCACACATTGCTGCAAAAATATAACTTACGACTATGATCACTGTTATGGACTGTATTGTGTCCCCCTAGAAGATAGGCTGAAGTCCTCCTACCACTATCTCCAAAAATTGTGAATGTGACCTCATTTGGATATAGGGTCTTTGCAGATGTATTCTGGCTAAAATAAAGTCATACCGGATTAAGATGGGTCCTAATCCAATATGATTGGTGTCCTCATAAAAAGAGACACAGACACACACAAGGAGAATGCCACGTGACCACAGAAGCAGGACACCGAACAGATGTGTCTATAACCAAGGAAGGCCAGGGTTGCTGGGAACGACGTGAGGTATGAAGAGGCAAGAAAGGATCCTAGACCAGAGAGTGAGAGTGAAAGCAAGGAAGAAAGCGAGCATGTGCAAACCAGCATGACCCTGCTGGTTCAGACTTCCAGCCTGGAGAACTGTGAAATAATAAATTTCTATTGTTTTAGTCAACTCCATTTGTGGTCATTTGTTGCAGCATCCCAAGGAAACTAATATAACCAGAAATGACCATCGTTCATCTTATCCATTCCTTAGATGATTTCATATTAGAGCACTACTTTACATTTCTTAAATATACTTGTTTAAATGACAATCATTAATATTTGCAACAATCATCTCATTGTGTAATGAGATGAATGGGAATGGAAATACAGTACATGTTTTAAAGTCTGTAAGTATTAATTGCAAAAATCAAAGAGATATAGAAGCACAACTATCCTGATGCACAAATGTTTCTCCCATCAAACACAAAATTTAGAAACGACAAATGCAATAATCCTTTTCTACCAACATCTCAATCCTACATACAAGTGAGATGACTGACCACAAAGTAAAAAAATTTATTTGTTCAATCCAGGTTAGGTGGAAATGACAACAGTAAAGGTTAATCTTATAATCACCTGAGATGTGGTTAAAAAAATTTTTTTTGGTACTTTGATATGACATGGATTTCGATACATAATGAAATACTCTGCAGCTTGCAGCTCGAGAGGTATTCAAAAAACAATGCCAAACTGAAGTTTGTTTACAGATACCAAAAAAGTGATAAACGAAAAATAAATGAGAGCCTAAAGGAAACAACATCCTAGTAGCAACAAGTACATGTATCTTGGTTCTAATACCACTCTATGATAAAAGGAAACAAGAATCCTTAGAAAGTAGCTGATTCTGAGGACTGCGGCATACAAAATGAGCCTGGAGCATCTTATAATACCAGAAAGTAAGAAAGTGCTTAAAAAAAAAAAAAAAAAAAAGGAGACATGTCAAAGGGGCACAATAGACAACTGAAAAGAGTTCCTAAAGTCCAAAGCTGAAATAGTATTTGGATTATAATACAAATTATGACATATAAATCTGAGTCCATATTGATATAAATAAATGGGAGCAAAGAGACAAATCTCCAATATGTAAGAATTCCAAATAAATGATGTAGATACTCCACCATAGAGGAGGGAGAGTATAACTTTCCAATCCTTAAATATGAACTGTGCAAAAGGACTTCCTTCCAATGAGTACAGTATAAAAGAAGGGGTGGATACAGGAGAGTAACATTAAAGTGGAGAAACCTGACAAACACCACCTCAAGCAGTGATCAAGGTCAATATCAATGTGATAAGTCACTTATATAGTGTGTACCCTTGATATAATGCCTCTGTGATCTTCCTCCCCAAAACACCTAACACCAGTCTTATCATGAAATATCAGACAAATTTCAATAGTAGGGCATCCTACAACATAATTGAAAAGTGCTCTTCAAAACTTTCAAGGTCACTGTATTAGTTGGCGAAGCCTGCCTAAGTGTCACAGACTGGGTAGCCTAAATAATAGAAATATATTTCCTCATAGTTCTGGGAACTAGACTTTTAAGATCAAGATGTCAGGGTTAGTTGCATTCTGAAGCCTTTCTCCTGGGTTTGTCGATGGCTGTCTCCTCCCTATGTCTTTACATGGTCACGCCTCTGTGTCCTGATCTTCTCTTCTTACGAGGACACCAGTCATAATGGATTAGGGCATATCTTAGTGACCTCATTTTACTTCTTTAAAGATCCCATCTTTAAACACAGTCACATTCTGAGGTACTGAAGTTAGAATTTCAAGATGTGAATTTGGAGGGATACAATTCAGCCTATAACAGTCATCGAAAACAAGAAAATCATGAGAAACTGTCATGACCAAGAGAAGAGTAAAGACACATGACAACTAAATGTCATATGGTATCCTAAATGGGAATCCTTGGATAGAAAAAGGATATTGGCTTAAAACTTAAGAAACACGAATAAACATGGACTTTTGTTAATAATGTGTCAATACTTGTCCGTTAATTGTGTTAACAAACGTATAGTATACTAATGTAAGTTAATAACAAGAGAAATTGTGTGTGTCTGTGTGATGGAGCTTTGGAGTGTTTACAACGGAATTCTGTAGTCTGCTCAATTTTTCTTAAGTCAAAAGCTGTTCTAAAGTCTACTAGTAAAACAAAATTTCTAAACATAGTCTCAGGAACACCTTAGAACTGATGTACTGTTACTTCCCCTATAGGCCCAGGACACTTTACAGAACAGGCCCACAAGTGAGTCTTTATGGTGTTCTGATTTATTTTTATTGCTTTTGCCTCGCCGCAGTCAAATCAGAAATTCCAAGTTTATTTTACTTTTCTATGAATTAACCACTGACAACCAAAATTTGTGGAGCGCTCATGGTGTTCAGATGACAATAATATCCACCACGGGACAGTAAAACTGAAATATTATTAGATGCTACCTTTTATCCTTGTGAAGCTTAACACATGATGTCCATCAATGGATAAACACACAAGAAAAATACAAACTAAAGAACCTAATTGTTAACAGAGCGCATTTGCACTTAGCTGCGCCTGCGTAGTCGGAGTGGCACAGCGCAGATCCAGGTCCCGGCCCTCCACCTCCTCCGCCCCCCTGCACCCCTCGCCCCATAAGGGGGTTCCCACTGCGCACGCGCAGTGCTTAACGGCCGGTCAGGAGCCCAACAATCAGTCCCTTCTCATCTGAGAAGAATCTCTCGTAGTTAGGAGGAATGAGAGTTGTGAGCACGATTTTTAATGGGAACGTTTCCTTTTTACCGAAAGGACCACTCTGATTTACCAACTCCGGCGGTCACCGCCGCTTTAAGGGGATGAGGTTCCTGCGATCGCGCCAAGCAGCGTACGCAGCCTACGTGTTTAAGTTATGCTACCTTCCCACAAGAAACAAGATTGTAATGGCCTAGGAAGTCCCCACGCGTAATTGTTCTCCACCACTTACCCACTCTGGTTCCGGAACACCGTTGTCGCTACCGTTCCTGTAATTCTTAACAACCCTTTCGATGCTTCTACTTCTTCACGAACAAGACAAGATGGCGCCCAATTGTCGTCACCCGGAAGTGAATAACAATAACATCCGCTCGTCATCGAAGCCATACTATTCTCTCATCCGGGTTTTTGAGCATGTGACGGTGTCCGGTTAACTTGCTTCCACTCCATTTTTGTTATGGGCAAAATCACCTCTACTCTGTAGTCAAAACCCTGGAAGTGCCTGCCTGAACTTTTCTGTACATTACCTCTTAATGTAGCCAGCACCATGCCGGACTCATTTTCCTCCTTAATGGGGAAAAAGCCAAGAACTTAAGTTCTCTAAAGAGCGCCCTCAAGTTTTTTCACTTGAGCAACATGATCCTCCTTCAAGCGGAGGTATGTTCTCCCCTACGAACGCTTTCATTTCGGCTAAGAGGGCTGAGTCTGCGGCTCTACAGACTATGTAGAGTTTGGCCCGAGGGTCAAACTGAGCCAGATCTGGCGGATTGTTCGATGAGCCTGGAGCGGAATTTCAGGCGGGCCAGTCTGACGCGAATTTCCGGAGTTCTCCTGGCTTCGTTGTCACCGAGCGCCGCCAAGAGCTCCGCCTCAGAGAAACCGGACATTAGCGAAGTGGCCACTATAGATGATAGCCGTGGTGGAGATCGTAGCTGACCCCGCAGCGATCACTGTCTTAGTTAACTTCAAAACATTACGCCCCCTTCCGGGGACACTTGCTCAAATGAATCTCACCCAGCTAACCCGATATTTTTGTTCTTTCCCCATAACCTTTAGGGAAAAGTGGCAGGGAAGACCCATTTCCGTCCTATTCCTTTCAACTACAAGATGGCCTCCCGAAAGGGCTTACGCAATGCAATTCTTCAAATAGTTTAATTTGATTCCATGGTGTTTTGATATGAAAGTGTTCAAGTATGAAAAGCATGTCCAAGCTAGGATCTACAAGTTACAACACAAAAATCTTGCGAAGATACAGTATTTATTTCTCAACTAAATCTTGGAAAGTGCCTTTCTAGAGAGTAACATGAAACTTTTGCGTGACAGAACAGAGTACACCAAATTATCTACATAATTTCATTGAGAATAGTGCAAAAGTAATCGCAAATTAGAGTGGAAATAATATAGAGTACAGCTAGATGGATAAATATACATGTGAGAATCTAGTTGCCCTTTACATGAAATTTAGTCTTCCTTAATAGAACACCCCAGATACTCCTAGATCAGCATTAGAAGAAAGCCTTTAATAGCTAAAGATCTGCTGGTCTTCAAATCCAAGTAGTCCTTGAAATAAAACTTCATCTTGGTAGAAAGTTCACTAATTTACCTGGCAATACCATGGTGTGAGTGCAAGAAGATACTACTGGAGGCAAAAGAAAATACCATTCCTTTGACCCTTCCCTAATTTCCATTTAGCGTGCACATGCATGCACACTATACAACAGTCTAATATTTTTAAAAATCATTTTATGGAAAAAAATTGGAAGGATGCATATCACATGTTATCAGTGGTAATCTTTGCTTTTGCTCTGTGGTTTTCATTTTCCAAGTTTTTTGCACAGGGCCTGATTTTCAGGTTTATTTGCCAGTTTAATCAGACACTCAGCAATCATTGTTTGCCAAACCAGGAAATGAGTTTTACAGCCCTATTTCCCTTTTCCTCACCATTATCGCCTAACATTTTCCTGTAATGTTATGATCTGAAGGACACATTGGGCACATACATATATTTCAACACCAAACTTTCTCAGAATGTTTTGTTAAAGTGTTTGTTGGAGCAGCTGTCGTGTACATGATCTGCAGCAGTCTGGTCATTCTGTACCGTTACCAGAAAGTGCTTAGCAGCCACATCTTCCAGTCTTGGCAACTTGCTGACTAACAATTAGTGGACTTTGTAAATTAAATTTATTAACTTACCGTCTTTTCAGAGTGTTTGAAGTAGAAAAGTCAAGGTGAGGATACATTCAAGTTAGTACTTTGCATTATTATGGAAACAAGTTATCCTCAAGGTAAAATGGAAAAAGGTTAAATAAGATGAGATGTGGAAAAGATACAGAATGAGGAAGTATTCCTACTTCTCAAGATTTGAACCTGTACAGTGTTATTAAGTTCCACATCACATCCACTTCAAAATTTAAGAATAAAAATTATTTAAAGCTATGGTATATACATACAATAGAATATTATTAGCCTTAAAAAGGAATGAAATTATGATACATGTAGAAACATGGGTAAACCTTAAAAAGATTGTGCTAAATGAAACAAGTCAAATAAGAAAAGGACAAATACTGTATAATTTCACTTACATGAGGTACCTAGAAAAGGAAAATTCATAGAGACAGAAAGTAGAATAACAATTGCTGCGGGCTCCCAGGAATAGGGAGTTATTATTTAATGGGTACAGAGTTTCTGTTTGGGATGAAGAAAGGGTTCTAGAAATGAATGGTGATGTTTGTACAACACTGTAAATGTGCTTAATGACACTGAATTGTATACCTAAAATGGTTAAACTGGTAAAATGATATATGTTTTTGCCACAATAAAAAATATAATGGAGGATAAAAAACTATTTGAAACTAATATGCTATAGGCAAATTATTACAAATTACAACTCTTAATTCTTAAGTAATAGTGTTATTTAAGCATCTCCTACAAGGACATAATGAAGTTATAAAATAATAATTACTTACTTAACAATGAACCAAGCTGGGCTTTATATAGGTAATGGCCATTTAGGCCAGATTGGAGAAAGTAAGATAAAACAACTATGTTCAGTGACTGGTATAGCCTTACTTAAAATGTTTTGTGATTCAAACAACTGTATTGTTTCTATACATAATACATTTGTTTGATGTAATAGACATTATTAGTGTTCACCAATATCTGATTCTCCACAGACTTACACAGAAGACAGTATTTTGATAAGCTCCCTTACTTAAAGTTAGGGAAGACTGTGAATTATTTCTGACCAATGAGCTGTGGGTTAAGTGACGACTGTCATTTCTGGACCTAAGCTTTTAAGACCTGATGGACTGTCACATTAACCAAGAAGGCTACATGTTTCAGATAGTGCAGCTACAGGTTGTAAATACTATCACATTGGATCACTGAGTTACTTCATGGGAAACAGTGGCTAGAAAGAGCCCCAAACTGGCCAAAGACTACAATGTCAACAGAATAGTTGCTGAGATTCTGGAGTCATTTGTTAATACAGCGTAAGTCTACCCTATCCCAACAAATATGATATTAGTAATGGGAGTTGGGTGCTGCACAAAGAACTAAAAATATGTGGAATTAGCTTAGAAGTTGGTTGGCATACACAGAATACTAATATTGGAGACTAGAAAAATAGCACTTCACATTATGCAGTGGTAAAACATTTGATACAACTCTCACCCACAATAACCTACGAGGAAGACAAGTACCTGATGAATTTAGAACTAGGGGAAGAGGTTGAAAAAATAAGACAGTGTGTGTTGAGTCCTTTTGGATACATTTGGCAAGGTATTGTAAGAAAGAGTGGCGCTCAAAAGGGAATGGTTGATTTGTAAAAGCTGAAATGAGGGAACAGAGGTGACCAAATATTCCGAACCTTACATAGTTGTGTTTTTCAACTCCAAGCAATAGGAGATAATCTTGAGAAGTCTTTTAGTGACCAAGGGTCATTAAAACTCAGCCTTGGAACAAAGATCATAACTAAGGGTATAGACTTCGTTTTTATTTTGAAAATTCTTCAAAGGATTAATTAAGGGTGTGGAACCTTAAGTATTTTCCTCACTTGGAAAAAAATTGCCTGAGGATGAACATGTGGTTAAGAGAATGGCTCTCCCATCAAAACTTACAGACAGAAAATACCTGCCATAAAGTTAGGAGGTATAAAGGTATGAAATCAGAGAAATATAGCCAAGAGCTACCTGTCTTTAAAAAAAATGGTAATGATCACTGTTATGTAAATCTGACTGGAAACAGATAAAAGGCCTACTAAGTTTTTAAGAGTTGTACTGAAAAAGCAACTATAAACCCTGGTTTTAAAAAACCCAACTTCAGCCCTCAATTATCTAGGAAATAGACTGAAAGAAAGCTATGCAATTCCCAAGGATGGCATAATGCTCAACAACCCATCAGATATAGCCAAAGAGGATAATAAAAGAAGATCCTTCCAGCGGGTGGAGTCTGAGGTCACAGAGAATAATGGAGAAGGGAATTCTTACAGAACAGAAAAAAGGTCTACCCATAAATATTCCCCATGCCCAGGATAAGAGACCCTGACAATATTTCCAGTCTTCTTCCCTTTCTGAATGAGAATATTTATTGTGGTTATGGTTCCACTGGTTCCACCACTATACAGTAAGTATGTGAAAAACAATATATTCTTTTGGTTCCTGGGTAACCAGACCAGTGGGAGCAACATCCAGACCTGATGTAGTATTCCTAAGAAGCCTGATCTTGGAAAGTCAAGAGGGGACTTTGGGGCTGTATCCCTTGAAAAGGGAGTCACCGTGTTCCATTTGTAAGAAAGGAGAGTGAGCTTGAGTTTTTGGTGACAAGAGGGTGAATTGTGAGAGACTTCGAATACACTCAAATATCCCATTCTCCTTTCTAAACCTGTGGGAGACTTATCTTTCCTACCCATCCCTACTTGCAATTAGGCAGGAACATGTGACTACTTCCAATGTGAATAATTCTTGCCAGTGGGTTGTGAATGACACATCCAAGATGAAGAATGTAATTGCTGGTGCAAGACCTTTTAATGCTTATTTTCCCTGCCATAGTATGGAGGCCTGGTTCTGAAGCGATAGAGCCAAAAGACAATTGGCCCTATTACCAAGTCACCAGTTGAAAAATACTGATTGCCCAGACTCACAGTAGTCTTTTAGTAAAAAGAAATAGACTTTTGTTGTGTCAAGCCACTGGGATGTGGAGTTGTTTGTTACTGCAGCATAACTAGCGTATCAATATACATATACGAAAGCAAATATTTTGGATATTTCTGCTTGAGTACAACTTTTAAAATGTATGAAATAGTTTCCAGGGGGCTCACGAACCTCTGAAATTACATACAAAAATCTGGTGCATATATTTTTCTGAGAAAATGTAAATGTCAAGATTTTTCTTCCCAGCTTATATACTATCATTAGCAGGAGTGAAGAGAGGACCCCCCAAATTAAAACCTTCCTCTTGCTCCAAAACTCATAGCTTTTCTTTGGGACTAACAGGACTACCATCACACCTTTATCCCTAGAACATTCTTCATCCCTTGGACCTTAATTCCCATATGGCTCTGTGGGTAATGTTGCTTCATTTTTCTCCATATCACTTATAATTTGATTATTTTTTCCTTACTCTTCACATCTCCCATCCAAATACTAACCAGGCCCAACCCTGCTTAGCTTCCAAGATCAGATGAGATAGGTGGTATGGCCAAAGACACTCTTCATTTCTTAGAATGTCTATTTCCTTATTTTTTAGAGAGATTTCTGTCTCTTGTGTTCAGTGCTGTATCCCCCAATGCTTAATACACAGCAGGTATTCTAATAAATACTTATTAAATTATTGGACAAATGAAAGATGGTCTTTCTGTAACTTTCATCATAATCTCAAAGAGCTACAGGACCTGAAAATGGTTAAATACAAACAGGCAGACAGAATAATTCCTAATGAATTATCCTGCCTTAATAACTCAAATATTTTAGGAAACATCTGAAAGGATAAAGACTCAACCTTGGTAGATACTGAAATCTAAGTAAAAGTGGCTCATTATATTTTATTCTGAAATAATAAATTTCTAAAATATGAAGGAGATTTTGAACATAGCTAAGTAAGTAAATACCATACTGATAGAGAAAATATTCTGTCAACAATGTGCACTGCAAAAATTCCAAGACCAATCCTGAAACAAAGTAAATAAGAATTTAATGTTTATTATGCATATTTATACAGGAACATTAAAACAATGCTCAATAAGTTACATAGATATTTTCTAAAAACACAGCAAAAAAGATAAAACAGTAGAAATGATATATTAACCAATGTTACTCAAAATTAAAAATATAGTCATTTATCTTTTAAAGATAATTGATGATTTCTACATGAACCAAAATATTTTAAATATCTAAAAATAGTCTTTCCTAATGCATTAGATAATATCTAAAGGCTCAGTTTTATTGCACATATTTGGATTAGGCTTATTTATCAGGTAACATGCAGACAAATAAATCATGAATGTAAAAAAGTAGGCAGGATTTTACATTATACTACAAAAATTAAATGAAGGTGATACATTTCACAGCTTAATCTTCAGAAAATTTTATTAGGCTATTATATAAACTAATTGAGTAAAATCATACATGTGAGCTAAGAGCTATTAAATATTATATAGCAAAATAGCTCTGTTGGCACATTTAAAATAAGAAAACAAGTATCAACTAACTATTCTTGGAACTGACATCAACTATCACTTTCCTTAGCCACCCAAAAAGGTGGTCTTCACATCAGTTTTAAAAACGTGAATGACAAAAATCTTAGATACAAGATACATAGTTGGTTATGTCAACAATATTCATGTAACTGGCACATAATCAAAATTTTATCACTTTAAATATGGAAAAACTAGGGGGAAACTGGGGTTTGAAATACCCTGTAAACCAGTGTCTAAATAAAGTTAGTGAAACTTCTCTGTTTTACTTTTAAATTCATCCATCCAAACACTATGGTCATTGATTTAAGGATCTGTAAACATTCTCACTTATTGTACTGTTTTATGAGGTTACCAGGAAACTACTGTTATTATAGTAGCTTCACAATTTAGTACTCTTGCAAATGTGCTCTGAAAATATTCAAAATAAAAATTTAAATGTAGCTCATGTGTAGACAAAATTCACATACGTTCTATGTGAAAGTTATCACACAAAAGCTATTTTTAGGAAATCCTTAAGTATCAAAATAAAATCTATTACATTATCAGCAGGCCCAGAAAAGCATTCATAAACTCTAAGCTATGAAAAAAATGGATTTTATAATTAGCTCATTTAACAATATGGAAATTAAATTAAAAGTATCTTATGTGTATGTTACTTCTGGGATAATGTCTATAACTTATATAGGCCCCTCTATTTTTAAACAAGTTGAAATAGTGCCCGCTCCATAGCAGGTGGTCAATAAATATCTACTTAATGAATAAATGTGAAGTTAAGCATAAAAAATACTGCAGTACTACTTAATGCTGAGGTAATGTTCTGAAGCTGTATCACTCAATGAAAAATCAGCCTTAACTGGCACTCAGAATAAAGCTTCAAAAATCTCCTATTTGATAAATACAATACTGGTGCATTTCTCAGCATCCTGTCAATGCAAAGAGAGGAACAAGGCACATGCCTTGATTACTGACCTCACCTATCACTCACCATCTCTGACTGTGAATAAGGGATAAGCCAAAGGGCCAAAGAAGAGAATGTTCTTTCCCTCCCTTTCTTCTCTGTCTGTCTGTCTGTCTCTCTTTCTCTCTCACACATCCTCTCTTTCACCTGCCCATCTATCCATGAAACAAGAAGCAGGTGACCACCCAATGAAAAGTGCATACCTCTTAATTAGGTGATTTAATATTTACATTGTGGGGAGAGGACGGTAATTGTCATTACCAAGATGGCTCACTTGAATAAAGAGATTTAATTAATATTTTTCAAAAAAATTCACTGATCTGGTACTGAAATCTTCAGTTAATGGATTACAATTAAACAGAAAACAGTAAACACTGTTTAAACTACTTTTTATAGGATATATGCCTGAGTTTGAAATTAACTTTATATATATTTCTCTATCATTTCACTGTTTAAAAAAATATACTACTACTGAAATTGTAACAGCTTAAAAAACAGAGTTTGTATCATGACATTTCTAAATTCTGCATTTTGTATAGTATTACCATCTTTAACACTAATCACAACTCCATTAATCCGTATATTAAAAGGCAGCATTGGTAATCTTGATAATGTTATATATAATTATAATGTTATATATATATGTATAATGTTATATGTACTCATATGTTAAGAAGGGTCAAAGTCTTGGTTAAATATTTCCACAATTCTTATCCTTGCTTCCCTAAAGAAGAATAAACTGATACGAGACACTTACCCAGCATCTGCCTGTAGCATCGTTTAGTGGCACTAATGATTAAGATGCTTGAACCATGCTGTTATTTGTTTTGATTCAATAATGTAACACCAAAGTAGCCATTATTTTTAAAAATTTAAGCAGAAGTAAGAGTAATATTTTCATGCCAAGTGTTGACAGCTCAATAATTTGTATTCTAGGGGTAAAAAAACTACCATATATTGCTATTATTTAATTATTTAAAAAGAAAAAAATGCCAACTTTATGCCCCATTAAAATAAAAGCCAAACACACTTGAACTTATTAATAATGCTTGTTAAAGATGAAGTGATCTCAAAATCCAAAAAGCCATGATTAGTATTTACTCATCTATAGAACTAGAAAATGTATTATAATTCCCTGTTAAGTAAATAAGAATATAATTCTCTATCATCTACAACTTTAATTTGGTAATTTGTATTTCAAAGATATCCTATGGTCTCATATGGATTAACAACTTACTTCTATTTACCAATTCTACATGTTACAATTATCTATGATTATATTTTGACTTTGGCTAATCACTTGCAAATTATCCTTAACTCAACCATGAATAGGTGACAAATAATATGTTGATGAAATATTTCAATATTTTTCTAGTTTTCAAAACCTCAAATCAATTAGTTAATCAAATTACCATTTATAAACCCATATTACTGAAGTTACAGTGCTACCTTTTTTATGGCTGAATCATATAAAATACTCATATGACAAGATCACTATACCAATTGCACAAGTATTAATATATGTAATAGCAATGTTTCCCACACAGCACTATACATATATCATTGGCTAGCCCTGAGATGATTTTAAGTGGAGTGCTACATGGATGAACAATTTTTGTTTAATAATTATACATTTATTTTTAGATTTATTAGAAAAAATACAACTGGAACATAAAATGTGGAATACGCTCAAAATAGGGCTACAGTTAAAAAAGTAAGTCTAAAAAACATAAGCTTAAAAATAAGTAAATAACAGCATAAGAGATAAATACATATATATACATACACACACACAAATGCAATCAGAAAGGTGGTATATGACTGACATTGGAAACACTGGTTTAAGGAATGAGCTCATTTATCCAGCATCATTTCTGAGTGTTTGTAATAGTAAGCCACTTCATAAAGTTTTCTCTACTACTGTAAATTCTGGTGTTGCAGAACAAATATTTTTTTAAAACGTGTTTATATTTATTTTAAGAATATAAATTGGAAAGCAGTAAATTTAATTTACTTTAGAAGGATTCATCAAAATGGTAAAAATGTTCAGGAGCATTTGAGAGACATGCTATTCCTACAGAAGAGAAAAGACTACAAAGGCACATTGCATATTATGGTTATCATTGCAGCATTTAAATAAAAGTGATCTAAATAATCATTACTCTTAATTAATAATTAAAAGATTCTTTCATAAAAAAGAAGGTACGCTTGTGCACTAAGTGCTCTTGATTCTGGAACCACCTGCACGTAAGTGTCACTAACATGGACCCACTGGCCTGCTGATTCACTATCAGGTTCTTTCAAACCTAACAAAACAAAAATAAATATGATTTCACAATAACTATGTTCTTACTCTATATTATAAGCAACAACACATTCATCATAAACTATAGTTATCTAATGCTAGATCTTATTGCATAAGTCTGTTTCTTCTTGGGTTAAAAATTTTCCAAAATAAAATAACTCCATCAAAGCATTAATATTAGTATCATTTTATTTAACTATTTGGTGAAATATTAGATAGCCTTATAAATATTTATTGTTTGAGGGAAAAAAATCATTTTCATTAAAAGTGAAAGAAAAAAAGTTAGTCTGCTGATCCATAAGCAAGTCAACAAATTTTCAACTCTAACTCTATTCTGAGGACTTGTTATGTCTTCAAAAACTTTGGGTATTATTAAATAAAATTCTACTAACTGGCAATACATGATCATATAACACCGTGAAAAACTGTCACTTCACATCACCTAGAAGGGTACAGTCTTATGATATTTAAGATACTTTAAGATGATCTAAGTAATCTCAAACATATTTTCTCACTTAACATTAACAAAGTGAATTCAGTGGAGGTATCCATGAAATAACTAACTTACATATTCCAGACAAGGAGGAATGAATTCATTTGTATTTAAGAATAAAATAAACTTAGGATAGCATACCAGATACATTTTTCTTTCCAGTGATATGATCCAATAATTTTCTGGAGGGTGTTCTTACTTTCACATATGCAGTGTAGTGACCTCCTCTCATTGAGCCGCTATGTTCCACTATGCCATACAGACCATAGAGAACTTTCTCTCCCATGCTTACATTCTTTAGAAAAAAACAGAAACAAAAAACCAAATTACTAATATTTAGTGAAATATTATTGCAGGGAAAATTAAGTCAAATGTATATCCTAGTTAATATAAGAGAAGTGCATATTAAAACTACACTGAGATACTTTTGCATACCTATTAGACAAGCAAAATGCAAAAATGTGACAATGTGTCCTCTGTTTGCTGGGCTATGAGGAAAAGATTACTCACATATTAGATGTAAGAATGCAAAGGGGTACAACCCCTATGCTGGCATATTTCATGTTGTCTAGTTAAATTACATATGTATTACATCATGGATTTATCAATCCTATTTCTAGGATTGTATCTCACAGGTATAATACATAATCAAAATGTTAAAGGAGATGGACCAGACTACCAACTGCATGATTTGTAGTATCAAAAAACTTGGAATAGACCTAAATGTCCATAAATTGGAGACTGCTTGAATAAACTATGATGCTTCTATACAACAGAGTATTATGCTGCTTGAAAACTGGAATGCACACCAAGCAATTATATACTGCTATGAAATGATCTCCATGATATAATGGTTAAGAATAAGGTAGAAAAAAAAGGATACATATTATAAGCTACAGTTATTTGAGAAGGGGGATGCATATATACGAAGTCTGATAATTAAGTTCATGAACCCATCCTTGAAAAAGTGTTACATACCTCATTGCTGAATATCACTATGGTCACCTGCAAACTACTCCCCTTGAAAAGCTATACACCAACTCCAGTGCCTCATCCACCCTTTGAAGCAATTTTGGAACTCTTTCTCTGGAATGGCCATCAGAGCTGTCATCATATGAGCCCTGATGTCCTGAATGTCATCAAAATGTCTTCCTTGCAGTATTTCCTTTCTCTTCAGGTAAAGAAAATGTCACTGGGGGCCAGATCAAGTGAGTAGGGAGGGTGTTCCAATACAGTTATTTGTTTACTGGCCAAAAACTCCCTCACAGACAGTGCAGTGTGAACTGGTACATTGTCGTGATGCAAGAGCCTTGAGTTGTTGGCTAAAAGTTCAGGTCGTTTTTGCCTAACTTCTTCACATAGCCTTTTGAGCACTTTTAAATAGTAAATTTGACTGACTGTCCAGTTGGTAATTTTCATGAAGAACTCTAATACCAAAAAGGTTAGTAATAGCATTTGAACTCTTGATTTGGACTAACAGAACTTTTGGGTCATGGAGACTTGGCTGACTTCCACTGTGCATTTGGACGGCCGTATTGGTACACCCATGTTTCATCACCAGTGATAACATGGCCCAAAACATCATCTTGCCTCTTCAAAAGTTCTTGGCAAACTGCAACTCTCCTCTGCTTTTGTTCATCAGTGAGCTCCTTCAGGACCATTTTTGTACACACCCATCTCATGCCAAGATTTTCAGGTAAGATTTTCCTAACTGTTTCTCAATCGATGTTTACTTGGTCTGCTATGCTTCTCACAGTCAGCCAATGATTTTGATGCAGAATTCAATGAATTTTTGCAATGTTTTCATCAGTTCTGCTCATTACTGGCTGCCCTGACCTCTCTTTATCAGTGATGTTTTCTCTCCCCTCAGAAAAACATTTAATGTATCTGCACACTGCCATTTTCTTCATGGCATTATCCTTATAAACTTGGAATAACATGTCCCTGATTTCACTTCGACTCTTGCGAACTTTAACAGAAATTTAATGTTTGTTTGTTGCTCTATTTCAAGCTCCAACATTCTCGTGACGGCACACAAAAACACGCAAAACAGTAATAAATGCCACTCAGCAAGACACCGCCACACATCGATACGAACAAAGCTGTGAGACATAAATATACCAAGGTTATGAAACATTATGGAGTTGTCTGTACAATGCTGCCAATGTAAGCACATGGTGGCAAGTTCACCAACTTAACTGTTTGACCTCGTACATACACACCTACCTTCTTATATATAAAATAATATAACAAACCATAATATTTTAACAGTAATTATTTATAAAGAGAGGTAGGAAATAGGTGGAACAGACATGAAAAAATATACTTGCTTAAATTTACCTTGCTTTGAACATATGACTTTGGAACTACACAAATTTACCTTGCTTTGTATATGATTTTGGAACTACATTGAAGGAGTTCATCATCACCAAACCAGTATTACAAGAAACATTAAAGGGACTTCTTTAAGATGAAATTTAAAAAGTCAAAACATAACTAATAAAATGGCAATAACTACATACCTAGCAATAATTACTTTAAATGTAAAATGGATTAAATATTCCAATCAAAAGACATAGGAGGGCTGAATAGATAAGAAAACAAGACCCATACATATGCTGCCTATAAGAGACTTACTTCAAATTGAAAAACATACACAGACTGAAAGTAAAGGGATGGATATTTCATGCAAATGTAAACAAACAAAACAAAAAATCTAGGGTAGCATACTTAGATCAGACAAACTAGATAGTAAAACAAAGGCTATAAACAAGAGACAAAGAAGGACCAGCAATTCCATTTCTGGGTATTTATCCAAAGAAACCAAAACACTAATTCAAAAAGACATATGCATCTCTATGTTCACTGCAGCATTATTTACAATAGCTAAGATGGGGAAGCAACCCAAGTATCCATCGATAGACAAATGGATAAAGAAGAGTGGTACATATATACAATGGAATGTTACTCAGCCACAAGAAAAAGTGAAATCTTGCCATTTGCAACAACACAGATGGACCTAGAAGGTATTATGCTAAGTGAAATAAATCAAACAGAGAAGGCCAGATACCATATGATTTCACTTATGTATCAAATCTAAAAAACAAAATCAATGAACAAACAAAACAGAAACAAACTCATAGATACAGAGAACAAACTCATAGATACAAAGGAGTGGGGCTGGGCAGATGTCTGTGAAAAAGGGGAAGGAATTAAGTACAAACTGGTAGTTACAGGGAATATAGTCAATAATATTGTAATAACTATGTATGGTGTGAAATGGGCACTAGACTTATGGGGATGATCACTTTGTAAGTTATATAAATGGCTAATCACTAAGATGTACACATGAAACTAATATAACATTGTATGTCAACTATAATTAAAAATTTTAAAAATAAAAATAAATAAATGGATGCTGTTTTAAGCCCCTAAAATGTTATGTAATTATTTTTAAAAATTTTAATTTAAATAAAAGAAATCATCCCTGAAAATAGAAATGAGATAATTAAGCAAGCTAAAGAATACATCCACTTGGTAGTACAATCATTCAGAGAGAAACCACTAGGGTTACAACAAAAGAACCCAGGAGCCAATTTGAAGTGGCTTTCAGGAGCCAACTACAGACCCATTACATTAACATATCAGAACATGAATAAAAAGTATAGTAAACTGAAACATATTTAATGTGTTTAAATCCATGAGTTCATAATAATAAATTGATTCATCAGAGTCTGAGGATGCCAGTGAATTAATTATTCTGAAAACTGGTTTAAAGGAGATCCAGAGAAAGAATCGAGCATTTATTCTGTGTTTTCTATAAGAACTATACCATAGAGTAACTAGATGAAAGAAATTTCTCTTTATATAGAAGTATTCTAGCTAATAAAAGAAGGAATGATAATTAGAACATTAGGATTCTGTAATTCTTTTTTTTTTTAATTGTTATTAAATTTATTGGGGTGATGGTTAGTAAAATTATATAGGTTTCAATTGAACCATTCTATAATAGATCCTCTACATAATGCACTGTGTGTATAATTCTTAATAAACTCATGAACCTAGCACTGAGCATCATGGGCTGCTACCGCAGAAAGGCCAAGTGATGAAAGAACAGAACACACCTTATATTAAATAGCCTTGACAGAAAAAAACTAAGAAATAAAAAAGGAACATCAAGTTTGAATCTGTTCAAGCCTCTCCAGATCCAACAATCTAACCACCTATTTGTATGAAATAAAGAGGACAGAGGGACAACAATCAAAGTCTGAATTATGGGAAACTACTGGAAAGATGACCCAGTTTCTTCAACTAATAAACTAATGGCAAGCGGGGAGAGAAGAGGATGAAGATGGGAAAGGGGAGCTATATAATATATTAAAAGAGACTAAAAGACATTATCTAATTAACATGTAGACCTTACCTGGCTACTAATTGATTTAAAATTTTTCATTTATGAGACAACTGGAAATACATACACTAGATGATATAAAGAAAGTGTTAATTTTCTTTAGCATGAAAATGGTATTGTGATTATGTTAAAAGGATGGAGTAATTCTTATCTTTTAGAAATACATACTGAAATATGAATTAAATGATGCCTGGTATTTTCTTCAAAATAATATAGGAGGAGGAAGTAGATGAGTATGTAGATGGCATGGGACTGGCCACATATGTCAGGTCTAAGTGCTGGGTGCTAGAAGTTCATTGTACATTTCTGTCTACTTTTGTGTAAGTTGGAAATTCTCCGTAATAGGTACTTTTTAAAAATATGTTTTCATAAAATTAATACAGAGCTTGTTAAATTTCACTGTTCATCACATTATCAAGTTCTATGAATATCAAGTGTTAATAATTGACAAATAGTGCTGATGTTCCACAGCAGATGAACTGGATTCACCAAAAAAATTGCATTCAAAATATTTTTGTTTTGATCAATGTATTTAAAATATTAAGTTCAAGAAGCATTCTCTTACATACCACAAAACCTAAATTGACAACTAGTAATCATGAACAGGACAGTATGTTACCCCCTAACTGTTTGGTTCCTTCAAGAAAAACAAAGTCATAGATTTCACCTACGCAGTTCTTATATATAAGTACAAGCAATTATAAACCAGTCTGCTTGCTATACCTAATTTTGAAAGTATTAGCAATTTTAAAGTACATGTATTATACTCAGCTCACAAGTATACTATCCTCAGTAGTGTACATAAAGTGGAATGAAAAACAATGCACTAATATATTGATTTGTAAAAGATAGGGATCTCCACAAATGCTAAAACTACTGCTATTTAAATATATCATTCACAAGGAACAGGAGAGGCCCCCAAATCTGCTTACTTCTCTCAGCAACTATCTGCTTCTAGCAGCATTTACAAACAGCTTTAATCCTAATGACCACCAGTTTTCATGTTTTGGGCATCTTTTATCTATCTCCTAAAGGACAAAAGTCATATTTAGTGTGTTAAATGTTCCACATGTTACTGATTTAACTTCACTAACTATAAAATTCCCTTTCAAAAGAAAGCTTATTTAAAAGACAGACAGAGAGGGAGTGGGGGGAGGGGGTGGGAGGGAGGGAGAGAGAGAGAGAGAGAGAGAGAGAGAAGCATGGCCTAATAAATAATCATAGCATACTTTTAAGCATACTATTTGCAAGTCAATTAAATATCTTAATTATATACTATACCTTACAAGTAGCAGAACAGAATGGTGCTAAATCAAGCATAAGTGGAAAATCTACATGTCTATTCACTTTGCGAAGACTCAATCCAGCCTTAAAAAGACAAAAAAAATTTTTAATGCAACAAACTTCATCTAAATCATGTTTGTTATTAAAAGAGGAATCCTTGAAGTTAGTTTTTTCATAAATATAAAAACACAGCTAATGAACAGCTAAAACTTGATGCATAACTAAGTTTTTCATTAGGTTTCATAAACTATTACTACAAAGATCATTCATTTATATGTGCATTTTTACCACAAATATAGAATTACTTTCACTGTAGCTTTTCAACACTTGGGGGGAAAACAAATTCAATGTGACATAAGCTAAGGTACCGATGATATATATGCTATCATGAAAGGTATTCAACTAAAGAGCCAGAAGCCTGGTGTCCTAGGCCTGAATCAATGAGTAGTTAACAGTTAACTTGATGCTGGGCAACTTCATCTGGATCAAGGCAGAATATGGGTATAAAAGGATTAGATTAGATCCTTTCAGTTCTAAAATTCAGTGATATTTATTTATAAAAAGAAAACTAAATGCTCAAATCATTTTATCAATAAAAATAAATGTTATATATTATGTTATAAATCAAAATGAACCTTCATGTTCTTAAATAAGCTCTACTTCTTCCTCTATTTTTAATTTCCAAAGGCAGAACTTGAAAAATGTATGCCTTGCATTATGCAATGATAATAGAAACTAGCTAATAGACTGTCAAAGGTATTGAATAGGAAACAAACAGAAACTCTACTGGAATCAGAAGATACTTAAATCTGAATGACTGGGATAGAAAGAAATGAATAGATGCAATCTTTCACGCAAGGTTTCATGACTTGGACAAAATTTTACTGTAGATCTGTTGCTTATTTCTTACCTTCCTTAAAAAAAAAAAATTTATTTTTTGACCAAAATATACCCACTTACTGATTTGTTTTTTCAAGTGAAGTTTAGAAGACTTAACATAGTATCTGGTGTGAAATTATAAGTTTATATCCCAGGAATAATTATTTAATCTGTATCGAATTTGCTCGCCTCTTTTTTTCCTCATCAGGTGACTCTACAAGCATCCAATACCGGCACTGTCCGAGATCATTCCAGGCTAAAGTGTCCTTCCCAAACAGTATTTTGCTGTTGAGAAATTACCCCATAATAAAAGAGACTTTGTAAAGGCTTTTAATATAAAATGAATTTTTTCTTTTTTTAATATATTTTTTTACTTACAATTGACATACAGTATTAGTTTCAGCTGTACAACAGTGATTAAACATTTTATACCTTACAAAGTGATCATTCCAATTAAGTCTAGTAACCATTTTGAATCTCTTTTTCTATGGGATGATTTTTGGAAAATATCTTGCTTCTATTGGGGCTCCTGCCTTTTTTTTTTTCTTTTAACTGAATGATATAGCATAAGTATTTTTCACATATCATTAAAATATAAATATGACATCCTGCGCATTGGACAGTTATGCTAGGCCTCATAACTGGCATGCCTGAGATACACATTTTTGTGTATAACTCTTATTTCCTTGTGATAAGTTCTTAGAAGTGGAATTACTTGTCAAAAATAGTAACTTTGCTTCAAAAAGTATGTTGTATTCAAAACAGTAAAGTTCCTAATATATACTATTAAATTACTTTCAGAGTATTACCAACTTATACTCCCACTGCTGGAACATAAAAATGTCATATATTTCACTTCATCCTTATCAACACTACTACATCTTTGCTAATTTGGTTAAAAAAGGAACCTTACTGTTATTTTCTTTTGCATTCCTTTTGCTAGAAAGGATGGCCCTTCTTCTTCATACTTACTTGGAATTTCTACCTCTTTTATGAACTGTCAATTTATGTTCTTTACTATTTTCCTATGAGGATCTTGGTATTTTTCCCTATTGACCTTAAAGTTCTTTACAGATTTACAATATTAATCATTTGCTTTATTTATGACAAAGATCTCTGTCCTGTGTGAGATTTGCCTTTCAGTATATCAGTGGATGTTTCTGATATACACCTCTCAAGTTACTAAAGAGAAACCAGGCTTTCAGGGACATTAAAATTCTAGAAGCAGAGGCAGTGATCGGAGTCTGCTCCCTATAATTCACAGTCTCTGGGGATGAGAATGTGGATTTGCTGATATTACATTTAGCTTGAGAGCAAGAAGAGATGAGATATCCATAAATCTTTCCCTTTAAGGGCATGAATTCTTTCTGTAAGTTGTTCCTAAACAGGGATGCAAGTGCCAAATATAAAATAACTGTGGTATATCATGCAATCAGCTTCTCAACTCTGGCATGACCCTATCTTGTTCACAGAATCACTATAGTTATATACTTTCCATTAGGCACTCTGATATAACAAGATGATACATCTGCATCTGCTCTCCATAGCCATTTCATTTCCAATACACTTCTATAACCTTGGTTCTAGAACATCAAGAACTTAACCTCATCTTTCTGTGGATAGGGATTGGGGGTGTGGAGAAGAAAATCTCATCCTGCTCATCTGTGGCCCACCTGAAACACTGAAGATACGTAATCAAAGCTTTCAATCTCTTCCCTTGAGATTTCTTTTCTGGGTTTTATACTTAGACAATCTTCCATACAGAGGTCAGGTAAATATTCATGTAAGTTTTCTTCTAGTCTTTTGATAATTTGTTTCATACAATTAAAAAATTTACCTAAAAATAGTATTGATACATGGTATTAGAGGGAAGCTGTAAATCTTTGTTTCCTCCCATAGGTATTTTTAAGTCCTTTACTGAATATATAGCCCCCTTCCCAGCTGATTTCAGATTTTTCTATTATCATAACAAAAGAGCTTTAAACTATACTCATGTTTTTATTTATTTGCAATTCTAACCATACTGTTTTAATTATTATAGTTTTATTTTCAAATAGGTATCAAAAAATCATCCCTTCTAACTTTTCCAAAACTGTTTTAGTACTTTCACTTATTCATTCTTCCAGAAAAATGTTAAAATCATTTTATCTCATGCAGAAAAACAAAACAAAACAAAACAGTGAGACACGACCTTGGAGTAAATCTATAAATAATTTGAGAGAAGCCTGACACATTAACAATATTTTGGTTCCCTCCCACTGCAGAGTCCCACAGGGGTGGAGCCTGCCTTGTAGCCCTGTTTGCACTTAGTCCCACCCAGCCATGCCCAGCCCACCCACCCCTCTCTCTTACTGGGATCATGAGAGCTCAGAAAGCTATATGCATGTTGCTATTCTCTGCTTCTTAGGGTTCTTAATAAATCTTATTTTCCATTCACACACACACACACACACCAACTTGGGTTCCTACCACCTAAATCTTCAACTATTATGAATTAAACAATTTTAAATAGAAAAGTCTTATAAACTATTATGGTTAAACAGGCAGTAAATCTCCTATGACAAATTTTTAAATGCAATAAATTAATGTCTAATCCTTGACAGTATTTAAAAGATTTAGGGTTCTGCAAAACATGATAAAAATTACAATAGTGCTACTAAAGGACTTTTACCTGATGGAACCTCTTAAGATGAAGAATTAGGATAGCTGGAACAGCAGAAATGAGCAACTGCTTCCTGGCATTAGTATAAATCCCTTCTGCTTTCTTTTCTGCATAAAATATAATAACTTTATTTGTAAAGTTTTATACATTTTATACATCACCTACCAAAAAACTTGGTTAACATTCATATAGAAGCATCATTATCACATTTTTAAATATGAAAAATGAAATCAGAATGAACCACCGCTCTGTTTCAGCACGGATGAGCCTCGGAGCACTATGCTAAGTGGCAAAGAGGCAGAAGCAAAGGCTATATACCACGTGTTCCAGTTTCATGACATCCTGGAGAAGCCAACACTACAGGGGACAAAATCAGGTGAGTGAGTGAATACAGGGAATGGAGAACGGGGGAGGGGATTAACTGCACAGGGACACAAGGAAGCATTTGGGGGCAATGGAAATGTTTCATATCTTGATGGTGGTTACATGACTGTATGTTATCAAAACTCATTAAATTATACACTTAAAAAGGACTGGTTTTATTGTATGCAAATTATATACTGAATGCAAATTCTATTATATGTGAATTCAGTAAATCAGATTTTTTTTTAAGGGAAAAAAGGAAATTAGACTTTTGGTTAACAGGTACCTCTACCCCTTTCCAAAACCACTAAAATAAAAAAAAATTTTTTTAAAGACATGCGTTTATACAAAGAATAGGTGAGGTGACACTTGCAACACAATTTTGAAAGCTGGAAAGGAGATGTACTAGTGACTTATGACAATGCCCTCAGCCAAAGACCAACAGAAACACACCTGTAGTTGATAAAATTTGCTCTTCTATTGCAGTGAAAGGAGATCACATATGATGGTAACCATGGGGCATTTCAGTAAGAGGTTGTTAGGAAGGGCATGTGATAGAGAATTTGAGTATGGCCAATTGCATATTTAACTTGGACTAACATAAAATGGTATTTCTTCCTTCTCCCATCTAGACATTTGCTTAATTACTAGTATATTAAGCATGTCTTTATTTATTTATTTTTAAATTCATTTTTATTGTTAGACTTATTGGGGTGACATCTGTTAGCAAGGATTACATAGGTTTCAGGCATACAATTCTATAGTGCATTGTCAACTTGTATAATAAGTTCACCCCCTAATGTGAAGCATGTCTTTATTTTGATACTTTGACAATTGCGGCTTTGCCAACACTAGGAGGAGGGCCTCTCTCAGAGCTAGCTAATTACTAGAGATAAGAAACAACTTAAGTGTGCCTTTCATATGCAAACCAAACAATCTAAACCCATACCCCAACTACCTCCTATAGTGGGCTCTTACACTCTAGGCTACTATCCACCTGTCCTAATCACACCAGAGCCAAGTACCAGACAGCTAGAAAAAGCCCCTATAGCCTAGAACCCACAGAAATTATTCAAAACTAGTCAGTCCTAAACCTGTTCGATTCCCTGGAAATCACAACAAAGGCTCTTACTGTGACTTGCCCCTTGCTCCCTCTGTTCCTGATCTACCCTGGTGGGTCCCCATATGCCCCTCCTCTTGGCACACGTAAGTACAAACTATCTTTTCAGTGACAACCACCTCCTGATCTATTTGCCTCACCAAACCTGAATATTAATAAAATCTACATTTTGAAAGAACCAGCCACTAAGAATCAGAGTATTCTCTCCATTTAATCAAGGCTAGAGGTGTACTGAAAATGTCTTACTTGACAAGTCCCCCTTCTACCATTTTCCTCTGGTCAATTAAACATAGTTATTATGTTGCTAGTTTTATAATATGTAATAACTTTAAATCTTCAAATTTGTATCTTATTACTGCATATGACTTTATTGTAGATTGATGGGATTTGTGAAGCACATTAATCTCGACATTAATCTCATTAGTGACACAATTTTAAGTTTCAGGGAAATTTCTACTGGAAAGATTTCAGATAGCTAGTTCCCTAAAATAAGAATACGTACATGAATTTATTTTGTAATTTGTCCATACTTTCAAGGCAGAGATGTTCTTCAATTTATTTCAACAAAAATCTGTTGAAAATTTACTCTGCCCAGCAAGTGTCCTTAGTGCTGGGGTACAAATATGCAAATATGAGTAAGACAATCCCCATCTCCAATAGCTCAAGTATGAAGACAAGGTGCTCAGGTTCCCCTCTTTGGGATCTATAACCAACTAGTCACTATCATATAATCCATGGATACTAAAAACTAAAAATAATAAGCTAAACACTTACCTGCAGAACTGCTTCCCTTTTGGCACTTTTGCTGCTTTTCAGTACAATTCTCACATAGAAGCTTGTTATTCCCCATTAGTAATTCCATAGATGTAAACTGGTAGAGACAGGACTGAACTGAACATTCTTTAGAAGTAGTTATATAGCTCTGAGAAAGGGTCTGAAAAGCATTTTGGGGGCCATGAGACATATGCTTTTCGTCTGAAAAACATAAATTATTTGCAAGATTTATTGGCTGATTTTCTCTGTCAAAATCTCTATCTCCAGTTACAGAGCTGCTTAAATGAAGTTCCGAAATAGCTTCAGCCACTCCCTCATCACCACTGTTAGTCTCCTTGGTGGGTGGTTCACTTGCTGGGGGATGGTGCAGGTGTCCGTTTGTGTGCACAAAGCACCCACTTCTGGACCTCAACAACACATTCTGCTTAGAAGCACTTTCAGACTCTGAAGCCTCACTGTCAGCATCAACACTACTTTCAGAATGGCCGGCTTCCTGCTCACTGCCGTCGGTAGGGCTGTCCATCACAGCTGATTCCGCATTCATGATGCTGGCAAACGCTGAGGACTCCCCATTCGTTTCAAGGTTTCTATTTTTCCGATACATGACAACAGCTTTATCTTCTCCAGATGACAATTTTCTTATATATCTTCTGCCAGGAAATAGTTGATTCTGTAAATTGACAATGTTTTCAGAGAAAGAATCTTGTGACCTTACTGAAAATAGATGTCAGGAAGTCTTATTTAAACATTCCACAATTATTAAATATGTACTATTTCTAGTACATCTGAAATCCATTTCCTAAATGTACATGAACTACAACAGTTGTAATTTGAAAATATGCTTTGACACAGGAAACGAACAAGAGCTGTTACCTGTTCACAGACAAGGGAAGAGGACTTTTGTGGAGAAGTGCTGTGGGGGAGGCTTTTCAAGAGCATAATTTCTGTAGCCTTGCCACTTAAAAAGCCTTCTCCAGAGTAAGTTCAATCTGATCATATATCAGTTTGCCAACTAAGTACAAATCACATTATGTAAAAAAAATTGTTTAATGAAGTGAAAATTCAAACTAATTTCTTTAAATTCATATGGGATAACTAAACAACCACGTATATCCCTAGTAAAATAATGGATCTTGTCTAGATAATGGTTATCAATGACTGGTAACACCATAGAAAGTGATATCAAACATGTGTACAACTTCTTGATGGAAGTATACACCACCCCTTAAAAGTTTTCTTGCCAAAAATCAAAAAAAATAATCAAACCTAAACCTAAACCTAATTAGGCCTCCAGGTCTAACTGCCTGAGAGAGAAAATAAAGGAGATAAAGGCACCTGTTCACAAGATGTATGCAACAGCAATATGAATTACTATTGATGTGGGAATGTGAGAAACTACTAAAAAAAAAAAAAATATGACCTGATTTCTTCAACAAATAAATTGCAAAAGAAAATAGGCCAGGGGGAGGTGGGGATACTATCTGTAGATTAAAAGAGATTTAAGAGACATGGCAATCAACTGCAATCTACAGATCTTTTTTTAGATCCTGAATTCAAACACTTTAAAAAACAAAAACAAAAATAAGTATTTATGAGACAACTGCAGAAATGTAAATAACAGATACTGGTGCTATTAAGCAGTTATTAATATTATAGGTATGATAACAGTACTGTAGTTATGTAGTTAAAAAGAGTATTTATCTTTTACAGACACACATTGGAGTATACGATATATTTGGGGTTAATTCCAAAGTAATCTGGAGCGGGGCAAGGGAGAATGTGAGATACAGATAAAACATTATTAGTCATGATGTAGTAACTATGCAGCTTAGAAATGGGTACATGGGAGTTGATTATATTTTCTCTAGTTCTGTATATTTTTGAAATTTTTCTTAATAAAAAGTTTTAAAAACCAGGGTGTCACAAATGCACATAATCTTACCTTATCTTTAGATGAAGAATGCTTCTTGGTTGCTCTGGATTGATGAGTATTTTCTATAGTAAGAGGGCCACTGTACTGGCCATGATCTGTCTCCTTTAAACTTCTATATTTACTCATTCTTCCCAAAAGAACAGGTTTTGAAACCTACACAGATGCCATATACATAACACAAAACTTCTTCAGGAAATAAATTCTGCATACCATACTTTTTAAGATTTCTAACCCATTTGAAATATAATTTCCTTAACAGTAATTCTCAAAATATAAAGCATGGGGTTTAAATTCCTTGAGAATAAGAGCTACATCATGCTTTATACATACATATACAAACCCCAACATTACACTGTATAAACACAATTACTGTATATAAAAAATGACTCAGATATCTGATAATTACTCAACAAATATGTCTGTATATATGAATAAATAAATGCCCTTCACAAAAGACTTAGTAAGTTTATTTTCTCCTTACCCTTTCTTCTATTATAGGAAGTGAAATATCAATAAAAGGATCTTTCGCTGTGGAGATCTTTAAAAGAAAACATATTGAGAACTTCAGTTATAATTCTAATATAAACAATGTAGTTTCATAAAAGCTTAAAGAAATCAAACTTTCCAAGCAACTTAAAATTTTAAGTTAAAAAAATTCCTGAAAAACAAAAAACAAACAAAAAAATTCCTGAAACAAATAGCAATATAATTGGATATAGCAGCACATACTGTTAATCAAAACAAGATATCCAAAACATTAACAACTACAACTCAGGTGAATTTTATAATGTTGTCAATATGACTAACCTATAATATTTAAAGTAACTGCAAAATAAACTGTGTAGTATTAACTAAAGATATAATATATTTTTGGTGAAATCAGTGCCATAACGTAAGTAAATGTGAAATATTAAGAAAAAGCCATGAAAAAAGCCAGAGAGTCTATTTTATAGACTCTTTAGAATAATTCTGTTTTAAAAGATACTCTCTAGCCTGTGAGACAGGAATCAACTTCTATGTTAAATACATTATACCAAAAATCTAAGTAACATCACCTTGACACACAGTCTGTGCTTCAATATGACACGCTAGAAGATCTACTCTCTAATACTGATTGTGTAAGACTAGAGAAGACAGAAAGGTACTCCCTGTCTGGGGCAGAAGAACAGACATGAAGACTCCCTTTTACAGTGAAATCTGACAAAAGTTTAAACTGATCATACTCTGAGCCATGCACCTTCAGATATATTCCTTATCAAGCAATGGAAAACCTACAAAAGTGTATATTATCTTTAAATTATTGTTAAAGTACAAATGGCATTCCAAATAAAAATTATCATTTTATTCAAAAATGAGTCAAGTATACTTGAAAATCTTCTAAGTTCTATTAAGCTTTAAATCAAATGTGGTAGGTTACCCTAGGTTATATTACTACATTAAATTAATTCTAGGAATTACATTTTAGGGAAATGCAGTTACATAACATAGTTATTTTGTTCTCAGAACTTTCTCTTTTATTTCAATATAAACAAGTATCTAACACTTTCAAGCATATTAAAAGAGGCTAAGAGAACTTCACAGGTTTCTCAAGAGGAAAAATAACCAGCACATCTAATTTAAAAATTTATAAATTATGTTTACTTTCTGGAGTGAAGGATACAGTTTAAACAAACTTTCAAAAAGTATTATATAATCATCTGTCACAAATAAAAATAAATGACTGCTGAGAATTATATGTGAAAGAAAACAATAAACAATATGGTTGTAATCCATTCCATGTTGTAGTGAATTTCAAAGTACCTACATTTGCACATTCTTCACACATGACCGTGCTAGTTAATTCACCAATAAAGATCTGATCTATGAAGTTCATTTTCACACCTTCTCTTCCATATGCTGCAAAAATAATACTTTTTAATGCAAAAACATGTCAACTATCAACCTAACAATATAATAAGCCTTTTTCTGTTGATTCAAAAGAAATCTAAGGCAGATGTCCAGTACCACATTTAATAATGTATTTACTACATGATGTTATAATAATGTCTTTCTCCTTTACAATTCTGTTGAGAAAGTATGACTATAAACTACAGTAGTCACCAAGAAATACAAACTGTTCCTAAGAGGTACAACAAGTATAGCAATAATCACTATTCATATTACACCTCAAGTGCTGCCATTAAACCCTTTAAAGCCTCTGTGCCTCACCTAGAGGCAGGGGGATAGGGAAGGAGATTACACTTTCAGGTGCCAAGACCATAACTAATACACAACAGAGTACTAAGAGACAAGTAAACACAACACAGTATAAAGAATTAATATGGCGATTAATAACTCTGTTACATACATAATTGTTCAGTTATATAAAAAAAGTCAAAATTATTCTGTTTGAAAAAAATTTATAAATCAAAGGAAATTATGCCTATGATTTGCTTCAAAATAGTCTGGGGTTGGAAAAAAAGAGATGAATCATAATACCATGAATTGAATGTAGTTTCAATTACAAGTAGGATGATGGGTAATGAGGCTTCATTATACTCTTCTTTCTACTTCAATAGAAGTTTGAAATTTTCCATAATAAACATTGAGGGTAAAATATATTAACAAACCTATTGACTTCTCTTTCGAACTTTTCTTCTATCCTATTAGGTCTCTACCTTCAAATTTCACACAAATAACATTTAAAATCATTTTAAAACATTATTTGAAGCACTAAATGACAAAGATGACATATCTGTATATATCAATAAACATTTACTAATTAGGATGATAATTACTTAGAAATTATGGTAAACTAAGATGTTTCATTAAGAAATACTGTATAAAGGATTAAAAATAGAAAAGCTTACAAAACTGGAAAAAGGTGAAGAAAAACTGGGCAATTATTCTAAACACGCACTAGATGGCACTATCTCAAAACAAGAGAACAAAGGAAGCCTGAGAATCTACATCCTTTTGGGGGGAGGTGGGGCGGCGGGGGCGGGTAGTTCCCTGGCTGGGAATCGAACCCAGGCTGTGGCATTGAGAGCACCAAAGCCTAGCCACTACACTACCAGGGAACTCCTTACATTTTTTTTTATGAACCCTTAACTGTATATAAAGTTCTGGCACAAATAATTGCAATGTATATATATATTTTTATAAATAATAGACATGTAGTAGGTACACATAATGGTATAAAAACATAGTAGTTACAAAAGAGAATAAAAAACAAATAATATTTTTAAATGTCTTCTAAAAATGATGACTTCAAACTATTATACCATTAATTAATATCTAAAGGCAGAATATACATCCAGGACAAGGTAAATCACTAATAACATGGAATATAAACCCACACTTAAATATCAGTAATTATAAGTTATCAGCTTTGATTAACCATTGTCTTTGCCTCATATTTTGGCTGATGAAGAGTCAACACTAGAAGTAAAGCAGACATATATGCTTGACCTACTAGTACTCTTTTTTCAATAAATGATCTCCTTGTGGAAATCTTTGGAGCACTTAAACATTCTGTCTAGTTAAAACTAGATAATACCCATAAGCCCATTTACCCAAGCACACTTAAACTGCAAATGATATAGCATTATGAAACTAAACTTCCAAGTGAGTTTGGTACTTTCAACAACCTTTCAAGTGTCCTTTAGGATACCTCACACAAGGACATCAGTGTCAATCTGTATATTTGATAATACTTTTATTTCTAAAAATTCAAATGGACACATTTTAACATTTTCTATAACCCACTAGACTATCTTGCAGGCACTGGAATAAGTATACAAAAGGCCACTTACTTTAGATAATTAGTTCACATAATGCTCAGTACTTTTTCCCCGGAAAAGAAACTTTTAATATTTTATTCTAGAAGAAAGTTTTAACAGTGAACGAGTCAACATACCTTTGACTTTTTTCCTAGTTTCATCATCAGCAGTTTTGGTAGTTGGGTTGTTAAATGCTTTTAGAATGCTAGCTTGTATTCTCTATAAAACAAAGTTAATAAGAATTTAATAAGTATCTGTTCTTTCAAAACAGTATTTTGTGTTCCTTTAAATAGAATCTCATTTAGAAAATTAGTTCCAGCCTTCTCTCAATAATAGAAGGGCTTTTCAAACAGCATTTCAGTTCCCTAGTCTGTAAAATAAAATGAGTTTTTAAAAAATTAAGTAAGTCCTTTCCTCAAGTTCTTAAATTCCATGAATGAAAAATTCTCTTACTGGGGGAAGAATTTGAAATTAAAGTAAAAGTTCAAACATTTAAGTTTTCTCTAGGATTCAAAGTATTTTTTTCAGTCTACAAAAAGCAAGCAGCCTAGTCTCATTTTTCTTACAGGTTTAGAGTAAGTTCTCCCTCTTTTTCTTTCTCTCCATTCATTTATCATAGCAACTAAAAATATAAAATAACTAGGAATAAACTTAAGAAGTGTGTAATCTCTAAATCAAGTATGCTTAACCTGAGGCCCAGAAAAGCTTTGAACACAGCCCAACACAAATTCTTAAAACATTATGAGATTTTTTTGTGACCTTTTTTTAGCTCATCAGTTATCGTTAGTGTTAGTGTATTGTATGTGTGGCCCAAGACAACTCTTCTTCTTCCAGTGTGACCCAACGAAGCAAAAGGGTTGGACACTGCTGATCTAAATGAAGAAAATTTTAAAGCACTACTAATAGACAAAAAAAAAAGTGATCAAATACAAAGACAGACTATGTTTTTAGATATGTCCTAACATTATAAACATTTCAATCGCCCCCCTACCCCCACATTTGTGCATTTAACATAATTTCAGAAAGAAAAACATATTTAGGTTTTTTTTTTAATGTGAGAGGTTGAAGGGAGATTGGTTCTAAATTATATTTGAAAAATAAACAAGAATAGCAAAGAAAACTGAGGGGTTGGGAGAAGTGTAATGAAAGATGACTGGTCCTACAGATTTATTGAAATGCATTAAAACAGTCATAATTTAAAGTATGAGCCTAGAGCAGTCAAACAGATAGGTAGGAAAGTTGAGAAATTAACCCAAATACATATGAAAAATTAGCATAGTTAGGTTGTTATTAATTTAGTGGGAAAAGCATACTATCACTGTAGGATAGTCAAATGGGAAAAAAGGAAATAGAATATAGTTCAATAGATAAAGAGTTAAATTTAAAATGTATCATAAAAGTACTAGAATAAAACATGGAAAATTATTTTATAACCTCGGAATGGGAACGCCTTTTTAACTATGATTCAATATCTAGAAGCCATAAAAAACTATTTTAGAAATCAATAAGTAATGCCACTTTTTGAATAAAGAAAAAAATATGTATTTATATATTTATACATATATATATATATATACACACACACACATCACCAAATGAGAGCACAAACTAATAAAGATAACAGCATGGTTTATAAGCAACGTGAGGGCAAATACAATAGAGGCAAAGGGAATTCCAGGAACAAGTTAGATAAAATTCCAGAATTTATCAAATGTGGGAGGCAACCAATCTAAATGAGAGCACTAAAACATACTGGCAACACCAAAATTTCCTCTGCCATTGTACCATGTTTTTAATCTAAGGACAGAATATATGGAGAATAGGCTGTTAATGTCTTTATTCTTCCCTCACGCCCTGCTGCCTAGATCAACAGAGGATATACAAGGTCTGACTACTACGTTTGGGAACTAACCCTAGAAAAAGTGCTACATACCTCATTGCTGAATATCACTGTGGTCACCTTCGAAGTCCTCCCCTTGGGAAGCTATGTACTGATGCCAGTACCTAGTCCACCCTTCAAAGCAATTTTGGGGCTTTTTCTGGAATGGCCATCAGAGCTGCCCTCGTACCTTGCAAGGTTATGACAACTTATAGAATTGTTTGTACAGTGCTGCTAATGTAAGCGCAGGGTGGCAAGTAATTGTCAGGTTTTTGGGTCTGATGTCAGCTCTGACAGCCATTCCAAAAAAAGAGTTCCAAAACTGCTTTGAAGGGTGGAGTAAGCGCTGGCGTCGGTGCATAGCTTCCCAAGGGGAATACTTTTAAGGTGACCATAGTGATATTCAGCAATGAGGTATGTAGCACTTTTTCTAGGATGAGTTTGCAAAATTAATTGTCCGACCTCATATGTCACCCTCCAGAATCATTCTGTTTTGACCTATTCCTGAGAGTCATGAATCAGAAGCAGAAAACACAGAACAGCTTCTAGCTATGTTGGACCAAAGAGCTAGTACCTGGTCTCTTCTATAACGTATCTCTGCTAGTCTCCTTGACTTAGACATGCCTCGCTTACAGCACATGCATCATCTTGCCCACTGACTTCCCCAGAAAGAGCTCTTAAAAATTTTGGAAAGCCAAAGCCTAACTATGTTCCAGAGATTCTCTCAGTTTATTGTCTTTTGAGAGCCTTCATCCTATAATGCCAATAGGTTTGTGCCTGTGACCCTGTTTTGAAAAACAAATCAATGTATTGTTTAAGCACACACTGATAGCTCTCAAAACTGTAAGGAAAAGCAATTAAATGATTTCTGTAAAAGTAAAATAATGGATACATCTGATGAGGAAGAAGTGTTTGCATAAAAAGGAATAGGTAGCTTCTTTGAACATTTTTTTTTAAATAATGGGGTGCAGTGGTGAGGAAAAGTGCTAGCAGTACTTATGTTTTAAAATGTATGTGTATGTACACACATTCTTCTGCATGCAAGGTATATGTCATAATAAGTTTCTAACACCATCCCTCAATAAGTGTGGAAATGAATTTTGTTTAACTGGCCTATGATGAATGCATTATATTTCCTAGAAGAGCTCACTATTTTCTTCTAGTATATTTTGAAAGTTAATGCAAAATTCAAAAACTTAAAATATATACAAGTAGGGTATAAAAGTAAACATATAGTAATTTATACCATTCATACTGTACTGAAATATATGCAAAGGTAATCAAAATAATAAAAAATATGTCCCAGAAACTATTAAATATCACAATAATCTCTAACTCAGACTCAATAAATTTGAAAACTGATATAATTCAGTTACTGTCTAAGCTAAAGTTGACACATACTCTGAAAAAAGAATTTCTTTAAATTAAGCAAATTAGAATGGTGTGAATTCTAGCTGGAGAAATATTTAATGGACATTAATGAAAGATTCTAATAAATACCAATGTTTACCTGTAAATATTTAATAGAACCATAAAAAGCCTCCCTAGCTACTAAAAATAAAGACCTCTAAACAGCTGGAGAAAATGTTACATATGTTCGCTGTGGAACACTGGGTTCAAGAATGTTTCTGGTCTATGTTTCTTACATGATCAATACAACTGCTGAAGAATAAATAAATACCTCTAACTCAACTTAGAAGTCTGTGAATTTATTCTACAATTTGAACATTTTGTTAATTTAGATATAACTTTCAATATGATTTAATGAGCCTTTACTGTATTCTAAAATGTAAGCTATAATATCACTCTCTTAAAGAGTAAAAACATAAAAACTAAGAGTAAAAAAAGTGAAAAACAAAAACAATTAAAAAAGTAAAAACAATGAATTAACTTATTAACTTTTAAACTAGTAGACTTTTGCTTTTTTTACTTATCCTAGACACAAATTTATATTGTCTGTTCTAAGAGTATACTGTTCAAGTTAATTAATAGGTATAACTCATCAAGTTGAATAAAATAAATGGGGTAGGTACATCTATAACCTCTCATTGTTACGAGCTGTGCTTAGGACCATTCAGATTAAAAAAAAAAAAAAAAAAAAAAAAAAAAAAAAAAAAAAAAAAAAAAAAAAAAGGACAAATTTGGTCAGGGACCTCCTAACAACAGCACATTCATCAACTAGCAACTATTACAAATTTCCATCTTAAACTCCTTCCAAAAATAACAATGCAAAAAACTCATAGTTAACTGAGATTCTGTATCTTTTAAATAACCCTACCCAATAGTGCATTAAAGTGGTATCTTTGAGAAGATAATAAAAATGTAACATCACTTAGTGATAGCTCAAATTAAAAGGAAAAAAGTGAAGCAGTATATATGTTTATAAGTGTGAAACACTGCCTATAAATTCTTATAGTAAATTTGATTTTATTTTGCACATAAAAAATTTACATATTTTGTACAAATGATCCCTTTAGTGCTCTATTCAGTAACAGCATGTTGTTATATTCCTGAACTTTATAATCAAAAGGAAAAGACTTTAATGAGGTCAGCAGTTTTTAATCATTACTAAAAGATTCTGGTGGCAGACATAACATTGTAGCCTTTTTACAATCAAAAACCACATGGCAGTGACAAACTACAATAGCACAATTAACAGCTGTGGAGTTCCCAGACCAGACAATGCAGCTCCTGCCTGAGGACTCATTGTAACTGACTGGCACAACTGTCCTTGCTGATACTGAAGAGATCCACAAAATTGACATTTTAATTTTGCCACACCATCTAAAACAATCAATGAGAGGAAGAAAGGTAAGAGCTTTCAAAAATTTAAAAATCAAGGTTTCCTGCTGTACTGCCTGAGTTTTTAAGATACTGTGAATCCCAATGCACCATTATGACAAAACAATAATTTAACTGTAACAAAGAATGCCATCAAGTAATAGAAGTGAAATAAAAAAAAAATAGGGATGAAATTTTATTGTTTTATTTGTAATGTCAACAGAAAAAAACAATATAAAGAGGTCATTTTTAATTCCATGTAGGAAACATATTCCTGCAAATCATAGCCAAAAAAAAATATCCTTCTAACAACTTCTAGTCTGAATTAATCTTAAAGCAACTCCTATATCATGTGTAGGCTCAGAAGCATCAAAATACATTTACTATTCATAATACAAAAACAACAGTATCTCTCTCCACCTTGCTCAACAAGAGTATCAATATACCACAGTTATTGAATTAGATTTAATGCTTAAAAAAAAAAAGATTGGGTGGGGGGCGGTTCCCTGGTGGTGGAGTGGCTAGGCTTTGGCACTCTCACAGATGCAGCCTGGGTTCGATCCCTGCTCAGGGCACCAACCAAAAAAAAAAAAAAACAAAAAAAAAAACAGAAAAAAAACAACAAAAGATTTAATACTTTTTCAAACAATGAAATAATTATGCTTACATTTTAAATAGCAAGCTTAAAGAAGAACACGTTACTTATAGGTCACTGAAGACCAAGCACTAAAACTAAACTGTCATAAGCAGTATTGTATATAGCGAGAAAGATCATTAGTTTGACAGTCAGAAAGACTTAAATTTGAATTTCTAGTTTTGTTATCCATTTCTAGATCTAAGAAAATATCATCAACTATTAGCTCATGGGAGACTGTGTTAATATCCTCAAAATTTAACTAATTATAAATCTCTTAATTGATTTTTTAAAGCAAGTTATATAGCTAAAACAATGAGGTATTACCCTGTCAATTTAAGTTTATTCATATTCTAACCAAATGAAAATAACTGTCTATCCCCAAGAAACTAGCTAGTCTAACATTTAAGAGACTGTTTATTTTTTTCCTCCCAATTCAAATTCTTAATAGAAACTGTCCATTTAAAGGTTAAAAACTGAGAAATTATCAACAAATATTCACTGAGCATCTACTACATGAAAGGCACATGGGATACAGACATAACAGTATCATTCCTGGAGAAAATGTCAACACGATCTAAGGTGAAAAAGACATAACTTCAAATAGAAGTGGTAGGGTTAATAATCAAAATACATAAATGCAGAAAGATGGCAGAAAAGGGAGTGACACCTTCAAACGTCAAATTTAACTCAATGAATAGCCAATTAAGAATGGCACTGTAATACGCAGTTGGCCCTTTATATCCACAATTCCACATCCATGGATTCAAATAACCATGGGTTAAAAATATTTGGAAAAAAATGGTAACACTGTTGCTGACGTGTACTATGTAATTAGGTCTACAACACTGCCTCTGTATTGAACATGTACAGACTTTTTTCCTTGTCATTATTGCCTAAATAACACAGTAGTATAACAACTACTTCCATAGTATTTACATTGAATTACGTATTTATGTAATCTCTAAGATGATTTAAAGTATATGCGATGATGTGTGTAGGCTATTACAAATACTACACCATTTTTTATAAGAAACTTGAGCATCTGGATTTGGGCATCCTTGAGGGGTTCTGAACCAATGCCCTGAGGATACTGAGGGACGACTGTACACCATTTGGCAACATGAGGGTGACTAACTCATTATTTAAGGTAATTTCTAAGAAAATATTATAACTCTAATAATTCTCTCTTCACTGAAAACTGCCCGTTAGGAGTAAAGAAACATTACAATGTTATAATTCAAAGTAGAATTAAAAAAAAAAAAAAAGAGGGTCCACTCTGCCTAGTAACATAGTAACACCTACTGCAAGTTTATGAGCACTTTATTTTCATCTGGTCACTTTACTACATATTACTATATAGATTAAGAAGTGTATTCACCTTGAAGGGAAAACAGGATTTCATCTATTACTGTGACAATTATGATTGGCAGAGGCTGCCCACAATACTATATTGAGAATGATGCTGAATCTGAATCCAGACTCAGCAGAATTGTTATAAATGATTAGCAATGTCTGCCATGAGTAAGAAAGAAGGCAAATGAAGGATATGTACTGTGTATTTGATACCTTTAATATCTTGACTTTTCTTGCAAAAAATTTTATCATATTTGTATAGGATACCAACAAAAAAGTTTAACTTACTTAATACTGAAGTCAACAAAGAGCATAAAGAAAACCAATAAAATGCACCTATGCCATCAAAAAAAAAAAAAAGTCAACAAATAGCCAATCAATTAAGGGGCAGGATTAGAATAAACACGTTTCAGGACTCTATCCAGTCTATCAGCCATTCCTTTTGTCCTGAGAAACATTCCCTGCCCCAGGAATGTGGGATTCCATTCTTCTAGCCCCAGTGACTGATCCTTGAGCAGATCCTAATCCAATACCAGATAATGAAGTTTCTCTCTTGGGAATTAAGAACTGGGATTCACAAACAACCCGTTTCAGTTTTCCATATATGTAAAACTGATTCATGTAAACTAAGGTGATCATGTGCTACAATTCAGACAGAGAAGCAAGCAGAGAAACTACCTAGTCTGCAGAGAGATAAAGAAAAATCTACAGAGCCAGGGAAATGAGAATACTTTCTGAATTCCTGAGAAGCTTCCTGTCCCTATATTCCCAGCTATATCCTTCTTCACCTGGATTCCCAGATCCCTCTTCTTTATTTAAGTTTGTGCGAATTGATTTCTGTTATTAATACCAAAGGGTATTAACTAATAAAGGATAACAGGGGTTGTGAAAGGGTGAAAGAAAATAATCTTAGGGTAGAAGAGTCAAAAAAAAAAAAAAAGAATAAAGAGAAGAGTTAGAAAAAAATAATTAGAAAAAAAATCAAATTACTTCTCAACCTACATTTAAATTATGGTAGAAATTAATTCCTTCAGTTTTGTAAGCTCTTCCTAAAGAGTATACATGATAAACAAAGAAACCTGACCTTTGTTTCTTCTGTCCTCACTGCATCCAGCAGATAATGCAGAAGTTCCTGACTGTCCTGTTGTTGAAAACTTTTAAATCGAGGGGCCCTATGATTTAAAAACAAAATAAGAAAGAAAAAAAGAACAATAGTTTCATCAATGATATATTACTATTATTTTAAATCACTTTAAAATAACCTATAGTCACAGATTCAATTTACTTCTTCTCTACTAAACTGAATCTATTCAGTTTACTTTTCAATTTACTTTTTTTTCTACTATGTCAAAAGATATAATGTGATCACTATTCCAAATAGGATAAATATTAAACTATACAGTTGCAGGGTGAATTAGTCAATTATAGTACTGAAGAACATATCAAAGTATACTATAGCGTACTGTACTTCCATTCTATTTTGCGAACTTGGTGGCATTCCTTAAGATATGTAAAACACCACAAAATACTCTTAAGGTAAATCTAACAAAGTATGTGCGGGATTTGCAGGCTGAAAACCACAAAACTTTGATAAGAAAAATCAAAGAGCTAAATAACTGAAAAGAAATGTCATAATCACGCATTGGAAGGCTCAACATTAAGGTGTCAATTCTATCTAAATTGATCTGCACATTTAATACAGTCCCAATTGATAAACTAATGCTAAAATTCATATTTAAAAGGCAAAGGACCTAGAATTGTTGAAGAAGCAGAAGAAGAAGAAGAAATAGAAGCTCAAGAACTCACACTAAAACTATCCAATTCCAAGACTTACTATGAAGCTCCAGTAATCAAGACAGCGCAGTACTGCGGTGAGGACAGATCAATGTAACAGAACAGAGTCCAAAAAGGGACCCAACAAACATACTTAAATCTTCACCTGATTTTTTTTTCAGGTGAGGACTGTTTATATATTCCTTATTATATCACAATACCACAATATTTATTTATTGAATGAACAAATGAAGGAATTATGGCTCTACTTGGTTGGAGAGAAGAATGATCCAATGTCTTCAGTGCATGTGAGAACAGTCCAGGAAGTCAGTTAACGCCACGTCAGGAAGGGGTAGAAAATAACATACCAACATAAATGGGAGGACATACTTGTATGTCTCAAAGATGTGGCAGTTTTATTCAAGGGTAGAGCAGTAATCCCAATGTAAGATAACAGTCATAAGAATGAACCTGAGCTAATTAAAGTATAGTTATTTTATTAGGGCATGGGATTATATATTTTAGAAAAATATACATAAAATTATTAAAGTTTTTTAAGGTTTGAATTTCATCTGATTTTTGAAAAATCACTTTTCTTAGTATTTATCTCTTTTTCAAGTACATACAATAAAACAAAAGAAAATGAAATTTTGAAATGTTTTCAAATGTTCGACCCAGTAATTCATCCTACAAATGTACTTTCACAAGCGCAATAAGATGTATACACACATACCTACACACATATATACACACAGGTAAAATAACTTCTAGGGGTCTGTTTCCTTATATATAAAATGGGGATAAATAATCACTTCTTCAGAGTATTATGAGATATAATTTACATAAAACACAGTGTTGCAACTAAACAAATGTTAATTCTCTTGGTAGTCTAGGCAATAATAGCAATGTTACAGGAAGAGTACAATTACTCATGTTAAGTGATATATACAATAATATTTTAAAACTTGGGATTATTTATATTAAGAACATACGTGCACCCACTTCTGACAAAGCTGACTGAAAAGAACTTTAGGAGAAAGTGGTCCTTTTTCAGTTTCCTTCATGCTGTGAAGAAACAGGAACAAGGCTGAGGTCAATGGTCCAGGGCTTGAAAGTTCCACCATTAATGGATCCTTTAAAAACAGGACCAACTCTATGTCAGAAATATATATTAAAATCTAAGAGGTATATTCTGTTTAAATGATGACAACTAAATTGCCTAAACTGTATTAAGAAACTTTATTCCCACAGATATAAATGAATATATAAAAATGGAAAATGGAATTAAATGCCTTATCTTGTAAAACACAGGTATTGTCATATTCTATGCCCTGTACATAACAAAACTATTAGCTTAAGAATGAAATCACCAATCTTCAGTTGTAACTATTCCTTAATGCGCTCTCCTAAAGGTAAAATCAATCTACTTGATATTTGTACATCTTCACAAATAATTATATTTATTACCAAACCTCCATACCCTTCTTTTCCCCAAACATTTTACTATTAAATAACGAATAGGAAATTATGACAGAAAATTTGTATACCACCTTCCTCTTTTAAAGGAAAGAGACATAAAGCTTGTCAAAAGCAGATAAAATTGTGCAAAGGATCAATGTACTTCATTTCAGAATTTTCCCCACCAAGTTTTATTTTCTAAAATGTTATCTTCACCAGTAACCCTCTCACCTACAATGAATAAAAAGCATATCCCAAGTGTAATCCTTGAACATTAGAGAATGTTATCTTCTAGGAAAACTATGAAATACATTTTCTCATTCATGTATTCGTGAATACGTATCACATATGTATTTCATACCAACTATCCTTAAAAATCCACCATTTGGCTAAAAGCATAGTAAGGACAGGCTATAATTTTCTATAGCTTTTGAATATCAATAGTGCTTTCTGCCACGTTAAGTAAACTGAAAATTACCTTGAGGGTCCAAAGTTAAATCTAAGGCAGTTTCAAAGTCCAAGCACTAAGGTATAGTATCTGCTACTCTCAAATAAAGCATTTTTAAGCAAAGTAAAAGAACCTTTAGAATTAAGTGAGTAAATAAGCTTAGTTTTTAAAAATACATCTAATCTTTGGAAACAAAAGTAATTTTGCTGATGAGAATACAATATGGATGAATCTCACAAACGTTGACAGGAAGATGCCAAATGCAAGAAAGTACATATTGCATGATTTCATTTATATATAGTATTAAAACAGGCAAAATGCATCTAACCAGGTTAGGGGCCATCCTTGCCAAGCAGGAAGGTAGTGAATGGAAGGTAACCTGAAGGGGGCTGCCAGCTGCTGATAGTGAAGTGTTGGTTAGTTTCAGTTCAGTGGGTTCACTTTGTGAAAATCCATCACCTATATATAATTATGATGTACACTTCTCTGTGTGAATACTTTAATAAAAATTTTTAAAAGTAAGCACACTGCTGATATGCATATAAATATTAACACATTGAATCCACCAACATATAAGAATAATAATACACCATAATTAAGCGAGGTTGGTCCTAGGAATACAAGATAGGCTTGAAAATCAATGTAATTTGCCAAATTAACAGAAAATAAAGAAGAAAAACCATATAATGTCAATAGATGCAGGAAAAGCATTTGACAAAATTCAACATCCATTCATGATGAAACTCTCAGAAAACTGGGAACAGAAGGGAATGTCCTCAATCTTATATAGAACACTATGAAAAACCTACAGTTAACTTCTTTCTTAATAGTGAAAGACTGTTTTTACCCTAATTTGGGAATTAAGGCAAGGATGTTGCTCTCACTACTTCTATTTAGCATATTACTAGTAGTTCAAGTCAGCACAAGAAGGTAAGGAAAAGAAACAAAAGGCCTACAGATCAGAAAGGACAAAGTAAAATTGGTGACTGAAAGAGCAGTGATCTACACTGATAGCCCCACAGCTCAGGTCAACTGCAAGTACTAAAGACCTAAGATCTAAATTGAAAATTCCCCTCTTAAAATGACATCAACTTAAAGTGATCAGCTATAATAACAGTTGCCACATAGCAGTAATCTTGAGACAGTTCCATAGGTGAAATACTGAAACTTAACATTCAACCACATTTCATAGGAAATCTCTTCAAATGACTAAGCATTAACTTGTATTTAGTAAAGTAGTCTTCACTATCCCACTACACTTTAGAAGAGGGCACTGGGACCTACCATAAAAATTTTAAGCAGCTGAACAGGCAATGAGTTTACAACCTGCCTTTTCAACAAAAAAAAATACAATATCATCTTTCAAAAGTGCCTCCTTGGAAGAAAAATATAAGATTACTACATTGGGCTAAGAATATTTAGAATTCTTTCTTAAGTGTTTTCAAAAGCCTGATCATGAGCTAAATACATCTTTCCTCCTTTAACACACACACACACACACACACACACACACACACAGAGGAATCAATTTCTAACTAATATCATTACTAGTGTCAACACTCTCCAGCCGAAGACCACCAGGAACACGTCTGCAGCTGAACAGGTGAGTCTGTTACTTGTTGCATTGAGGGAGAACACATACTATGGGGAACCATGGGGTGTTTCAATAGGAGGGTATTCGAAAGAACCAATACAGGATTTGGGCTTTAGTTGGTTCATTTACTGGGGGAGTTAAAGGAAATAGAGGTCTGCTCTCATTTGGATGCTGTCAGAAAGGGGTGGGTGGGTGTGGTTCTATGATTGAGTATCTCATTAAATCTTATCTTTGGGTTGGGGGAGACTAGAACGAGGGCAAATCTATAGCTAGTAAAGAAATAGCACTCACAATGGCACAGAGAGGGGTCTGGAATTAGATTCTAAGTGTTAGAGTAACCTTGTTTTTGTCTGTGTTTAGATAAAATTAGGAAGTGGCCTTGCTTTGTCGCATGTCATCTACCTTAGAGAACCTAGACTAAGGTCGCTATTGTGTGAGGTTGTTGAGTAACAGGGCCTAACTGTGGGTGCCAGTGGCCAGCTCCTGAATGTCAGAGGCTGCTACTTTCTCCCTCATTGGCTTAAAAACCCATTATCAGACTAGGCTTCAAGAAACCTTTAGATGCTCACAATTAAAATTAAATCTACCTTTAAAGAACAAAAATGCTATATTTAAGCAAATATCTTAAGTAACTTTAAAACAAGAGTCCTAAACATTGTGCTCAACAAAAGTCAAACCTCTTTTGTTTTTTCTAGCATGTTTGTTTGAAACCTATCTCAATATTTTTATATTTTTTGACCCATGTGTTTGAAACATGTTTTAAAGTTATAATTTTGTAAGTTTTAAATCTGCTTATCTTCATAAAATGCTTCTGAATTATTTTTTCAAATCCTCTATGTCAGTTAATAGTTTTGAGAAACAGAAATGAGGTTTGAGAAACTGTCTTATCTCAAAGGAGCTCTTATCAGATAGTTATACTTCTTACCAGCTGAGAGTCTGAGGAAGGACAAATCTTGAGTTTTGTACCATTTTCTTTAAGCTCATTCATCAGTTCAGTAAGAACATAAGACTGTGACAAGTTCTGAAAGAAAATAAAAGTAAACTCTGATTCAGTTATAATATGCCTCTGACTTTATGGAATAAATTTCTCAAAGTTTCAAATTTCATCTAGTATAGCAAAATATTTTCTAAGTTTTAAAAATTTAATTTAAATTTAATACATTTTATATTTAATAAAAGTCACTATTACCGATAGAGCCATGGTAAAAAACAGAGAAGATATTTCAGAGGCAATGTGGGAAAAAAAGGTATATGTATGTGTATGACAATGGCTAAGGATAGCCTAAAACAAACAAAAATAGAAATTTCTAGATGAACATTTTAACATCATTTAACAGTCTACAGGTGTGCAAACACAAATTAACTAAAATTAACTTTTACATTTTACAAAGCTTTCTGATGGTTCTTACCTGCATGACTGCATTAAAAAAGCAAGTATTTCCTAAATTTGTGATTCCTTTTACAGATGTTACACTGCTACCTTTTCTTCCCTTCTTTTTTTCACCTGTTTCACATTTTTCTTCACAAAGTTTTATGATTCTAGAAAATGCACCTAAGTTATAGAAAGCATAACTGACATAAGATATAAAATTTATATCATTTGACATAATTTAAATATATTATTTAAAATTAAATAAGACATTTATCCTGAATTAATGTTCCTATAGGGCAGGAACACAAACACAAATAAATATCTTGGGTTTTGTATCTTATTGCTAAAGCAATTTATTTTAATTCATTTTAATATACACAGCTGTACCTCACTCCACACTGCCGAATAAATTCCAAAAGAATTTAAAAATGAAATATAAAAGAGTAAAGCTAAAAAAGAGGTAGAAAACATTCAGATCTTGGTTTCTAACTACCATCCCCTACTAAAAGGAATGAAGACTCCTTGAAGAAAAGGCTGATTCTTAACCCAAGCAGCAAAGAGGCAAAATGAGCCTATAAGATTTTTGTTGTGCCAGAAAATAAGGAATTACTCAAAAAAAGTGATGAGTACATCAAAATACACAGGCACCATTTTGAATAAGTTCCCACTGGTACAATCTGGAATAATTTGAATATCACAATAAAGAAAGGCACTAATAGATAATAAGTCTGAACTGGTAATAGGTATTTAAATGGGGAGAAAAGGGAGAAAAACTCTTAGAAGAGAATGTCAACTAATAAACAGGAGAAATGATGAAATCAGAAAATCAAATAGTGGCAATGTTTTTATATTGTTCCTGCAACTTTTCTCTAAGTGTGAAATTGTCAAATTAAGTTAAAAGATTAACAATTATAACATAAAAAGTAAAATACCTAAGTGTACAGTATATAAGAGTGCACATTTTGGGCTTACTAACTTGTAAAATTACGCAGATTTGTGAATTATAGTATCAGTTCATCAACTTTAATAACAATATATAAATGAAAAACAATTCCTAAAATTATAAACTGACATAATTATATCTATTTATCAGCAGATAACTTTCTGAATCATTATAATTTGAAGTCTGACATGAAATTTCCAATTTCTGAAGAAATTTCCAAGTTCTCAAATCTTTTGGTTTTAACTAAATGTTCTTTCAAATTCCTTTCAACCCTCAGATGTTACAGTTCTTTACAATTATGTTTTATTCATATAATACTGACATGCTGCCTTGTATTGCTAATTAACTTTTAAACGTTTCGCTCTCTGTTCCTCCAATCAGCCGAGATTAGGGAATGTCTCTTAGGACTGCTCTTTCTTCGATAGGGGTAATGTTGGAGAGAACATACACAATAAAAATTCAATATAAATGAAAACCTACAAAATTAAAAAGCAAATACAGTAGACAAGTAGTCCTCTATGTCTCTGTTGAGTCCTGAAGAGGAAGAAAGACATCCCACCCACTACCTCCCAACAGCATTCAGGGAGATGAACAGGGTTGGAGGTAGTAGTCCTGTTCTCAGAACAGGAGCAAAAAATATCATAAAAAGAAAGTTCAGTCTTGGGTCCTGGTAGACTGATGTCACGCACATCCTACTGGTTCAAATAAGGTTTGACTTGTTGACTTGGCACTTTTGACCTCTGCCCCCATCCCATAAAAAGGCATCTAGATATAGGGCTCTAGTATTAATCAATTGGGATTATTAACACATTTCCTCACAGAGTTTCCATAAGGCTTAAATGAGCTGCTATTTGCAAAGTACCTGGCATGGTAAGCACTATATAGATTTGTGGGGAAAAGTCCACAGCCAAATTATTTGTGCCAAAATCTGTCTCTTCATGTTCACTTATCTGATCTCACTTTTTCCTTCTCTTTAATCATTTCCTGTACTTTCTGAGTTGTTTTTTTTTTTTTCTCTCAAATTTATCTCTTATTTTTTAATGGATTCTCTGAATTGCTAACATGAATTTTGCCTTTTATATCGACTTTTGGTTGTCATAATTTCTTGGCTTCTCTTTTTAACATGTTGGAAATATCTTATCTCATTGAGAAAAATGAATTGGTGGTTTCTAAGATGTTTCTATCATTAAGCAAATCTATTTCCTGAAAAAACTTTTCTTTCGAGTCTTAACTTCTCTTTTACCTTGTGATACAATATTTTTTCATAAATCCTAATATCTGCTTTTCCCTTTATTCCTGGTTGCTTATTCTTTAAATATTATTGGTTGTTATTGGATGAGACTGATGCCCTGGTACTAAAGAGGTGTTTTTCATTCTCAACCCTAGAATTCCCAGTTAACATAGAAAAGAACTAGCAAGATACACTGCTCCTCCTGTCCTCTGGATACTACAGTAAGTGATAAAATTAAACCCCATACTAGAGCTTGAGGGCAAAGGCTAGTACAATTAATGACGAAGGTCACTGAATTGCAGAGGCTACGCATGGAGCAGCCCGCCTCTTCATTATATCTGAGATTCCAAATAGAGGCTAGAACCAGCAGGTTTCAGGCTCTCATGACAACCACTGCCACTACCTGGTTTCATAGCAATTTTTAAGAGATTTAGAATGAAGGAGTAATTAAATCCAAGCATAATTCCATCTTTTGGAGCAACGTTGTTATTCTGGCTTTATATTTACAAAACTCAGTCTCCAATAGGCCAAGTGATTTGCCCAGTCGTAATACAGATGGTGCGAAAAAATGTATACACATTTTAAGAAAGGAAGAAAGAGTATTAAAATTGTAATACTCACTATATACTGATAACTAATGATAACTACAAGACACATTTAACTTCTGCAATTACAAGAGGTGCTCAAAGTGGTTACCATCAGTGTATACATTTTTGGTACCCCTAGTATAATCTTTAATTATAAATCCATTATCATTTTACCACCTAATTTCTCTTCAGTGATTTATATAGGAGAAGAATTATAAAATATAGTAGAGCAAGAATTTTACAGATTTAGGTATATACAACCCTGAACAACCGTATTTCCTTTAGTTAACATTGTTAATAAATGTTGCCATATTTTTTAACTTCTCAACATGAAAACTGAATGGTTTAGGGGAACTAAACTACACAGATTATATTAACTAAATATAAATACCAGGGCTGTCCGGAAAAAAATCTAGCCATAAAAGCCTCTATTTTTCATATTACATGGCTGGATACTTTCTGGACAGTCCTTATATATAACATACATACGTTTATTATTCACTTGAGAAAATACTCCCAGAAATTATATTTTAATCTTATAAGAACAAATAGCATTTTCAGACTTTAACATGTAAATTATTTATGTATCTGTGTACCACATTTACCCATCAGTTTTCAAAACATCTGGGATAGCATCCTAAAGTAAACAATGTTCATAAGACCATCTGGACAAAACTGCAGGCAAAAAAAAAAAAGCATAAACATATGGAAAAACAGATTTTTACCCTTCCCTTCAGCAATAAGGGATGACAAATGTCAAACTCAGATATATCCACGCTTCACTGTGCGATGCTTTTTAGTACCACCTGGCTCTCCATGCAGAGCCACCAAATATGGACAGCACTGCCAGAAAGAGCATACCCAGAGGGCAATGGCAATAAAAATAGTTTATTTCATGGTTAAATAGCCACTTCACACAAGTGGCAAGGATCTGTTTATTGATGTTTACATGTAAGTCTATCAAAATATATTCAAAATTAATTTGCTATTGGACTTGAATATTAAATATAATAGATCTCAGATCATTTAACTAGAAAATAAAATAATATTTTCTAAGAACTATTTAAATTGGTTTTATTTAAAGTGTAAGTTTTTTTTTTCACTAAAGACCACATTTATAAAATGTAACAATTTAAATTCAATTGATTTATCAAATGTCCATTGTGTGCCAGGTACTATATGAACCACTATCTATATTTATACTTAATTGCTTATTATTTATAACTAGAGTATAAGGAATTGATACCTAGTCAACAGCACAGAGACATTAAGCCTTAAATTCATGATAATATTTTAGTAATACTTTTAGAAACTAAGTATACATGTACATTTGCTCACTAAGAAACTGTCAGCTGAGTGTTTAAAGATTCTAGCTTAAAACAAGGGTGTCTGAGAATCAATCTCTTAATTACTGGTCATATAAACAGGTATGTCTGTTTTAATAAAAAGCAATTTATTACTTCTACTGAAGAATCATTATTGATCATTTTGCTTTTAAAGAAAACAAAGCTTTCTCATTTTGGCAGTGCTTTTAGATCATAATCACTTTAAGAACTCTTCCTTTATAAACACAGAACCAAATTCAGTAAAGCCTGACTTCAAGATGTTTTTAAGTATGGCATAATTAAAAGGACAGAGCTACTACAACAATAACAAAAATGACAAATTACACAAAATTCTGATTATCATTTGTTCTCCTCAAGGTTTTACATGAACCTATGCTATGTCTATAATTAGAAAGAATTATCACAGAATTTCAGGGTTAGAAGGTTATTTTATTAAAAGGGATTTACTCTAGCTCACCTTATTTATCTCCTTTACAGTACCAACACTGTCATCAGATAACACACTTATGTAATAAAGTAACATGGACCCTAGGATATAAAGAACATCAAATGAAAACTTCAAGCATTCTAGATAAAAATTTTAAAGCTCTTTTATATTTCTGAGTACTCAAAGAGCTGCCAGTTAATTGAGTAACTTGATAGGTTTCGTATACACCTCAGAAAACTAGCTGAAGTACCAGCAAAGAAAAAAAAAAAAAAGCCTGGCAACAATGACATTAAAATGTTATGATCAAAAATACCTATAAACTATAAACAAAGTTAAATACAGAAAAATGGGTATTCTTTTCAACCATATCCTTTATATAACCTTTCTGGAGGGCAGTTTAATAATAGTAATCAAAATTTAAGACAAGTTTAAGACAAGAAATCCCCAAAATTTTAACCTACAGAAACAAAAGAGCAAGTACTCCAAGATGCAGTATCTTTGCTTATCATGGGAGAAAATGGAAAACAAATGATACTGGATTTGTTGGCAAGTATTAATGTCTGTTTTCTCAAAAGTATAAAATACTTGTGAATTGCCTTGGTTAAAGCACTGGTGCTTCCCGAGTTTCCTACAGGCAACAGGAAAGTAAACTTATTTGGCAATTTGCTTATTTAGAGTTTGATAACTGTCCCCATTCCAGAAAGATGACGAAACCAAGGCACACAGCTAGTTAGTCACAGAGAGTAGATTCAAACCCAGGCAGTCTGGCTTCAGAAACCACACACTTAACCATTATTATCTACTATCTGTCTGTATAATAATGGTTAATAAGTGTGTAATAATTTAAGACACTAATGAAATGCTAGTGGTGACACAAAAGAAAAGGCTACTACTCTTGAGCAAGCTAAATGTAATCAATTACTGGATGTTTTTGGTGTGTGAATTTATAGCTTTATTACAGTTTATATCAGCCCTTCTCAAAGGGTTCCTCAAAAGAATTAAGCCCCAATGCCCTAGGTACTCTGTACAAAATTAACTTTTCCTATGTATTCAGAAAGTAACTAGTTAGTGCCATCTTTGGGAGAACTGAGAAAACAGCCTTTCAAATAATTTTCTGTGTTCTGTAGGTCAGATAAGGAACCACTGATTTAAATCCTTACAGGTAACAATAAGTTGTTCTTTAAATACACAATATCTTTTTGTCCCTAACCCTTTTTACATAGGGAAAAAACTATTTTTAGTACTTATTTTTGAAAATGCAATTTTTTTAGGTGGATGACTGTCACTTTTTAGCAGAACAAAATGTATTAATTTTTTTAAAAAGCTTTAAGTGTTACATTACATTCAAATTGTTACAACAAAAGGGCATAATATTATTTATCTTTAGATAAGTTTTGTCAGATCCCAAACATAACCATATACTCTCTTATTTCAAAAAAAGATACAGCAAACTTACACTTAATAAAACCTCTAAAACACCCAACATAAATCGTGTCTTTTTACACCAAGAGCATAAGCTTAATGAATTTATCAGAATACAATATTTTATGCTCTCTCTAAGTTCTTTGAAAATGGCATCCCACCACTATTAAAATTGTAGGCTAAATTTATTGTTTTGAAAAAAATGTGGAATTGTCAATCATCCATCTGGTTCACAAAAAAAACAATATTTAGCAACATTATTTCACCAGGAATTCCTGTATTTTATAAGTATTTGTAGAATATTTACATGACACTGACAAGACTGTAAATATCAAAGTGTCAAATGAGCCTTTCAGAGAATAGCCACCCAGTTTTTTAACAATATATATTTTTGGGTGGGTCTGGCAAGAAAGTTTTCTTGCTCTTTTTCAATCTGGTGCTATATGACATTTTTTGTATATGACTTTTTCATTATATGAAGATCATTTGTTTTTAGTTTTCTGGTATGTGTTTGAGGGGGAGAGTGTGAAAGGATTTTTTTTTTTTTAAGCAAATCCTAGCATCAGATGTGAAATCTACACAGATGTAAGCATTCTTCTGGGAACCTGCACTGGGGTTCCCTCAACTGCTTAATGCAATTACCTAAACCAGTCATGTAGTATTAATGTAATTTGCCCATTTCTAAAGCTGAAAAGAAGTTTGATCTTTAAAAAGGAAAAACTTGCTGCCTCACTACTCTTCTTCTTTGAAACCGAATAATAATTACCTCACCTGTTTATTCTCAAAATTCCACTAACTCCTACTTAACCATTAGCCTTAGAAATCTTTATTTGATTATATAGCAAACTGATACTGAGTGGGCAGGTGCACATACAGAGGCATTCCTGTCTATCTCCACATCGCAGTTGAGACATTTTTCTAAATAAAAAAGCAATCATCCACTTCCCCACTTAAAATGAGTGGTTCCTCACTGCCTGCAGGATAAACAGCCCTTTACTATCTGTTCCTACTTACCCCTAGTCTAACCTCTCCCCATTCCCCAATACCACAAAACTCAAACTTGCAGCTCTAGAAAATTCCCAAAACACATCATGCTCCCACACCAATAAGCTATTGTCTCTGCCTAGCTGACTTCTAGACATCTTTCAGCTCTTGGTTTGGAAAGGTCTTCCTCTAAATAAAATATTCCTGGCTCCTCCGCTCTAGTTTAGATATTACTCCAAAGTGTTCTCATAGTCCCCTGTACTTTGCTCCATCACAGCACCATTTAAACAATCAATTATAATTGTGATTTGTCAATATCCCCCACTGGACCAAAAGATCAATAATGGCAGGAACTGAGAAATAGATCTGTCTCATTTACTACTGTATCTCCAGTACAGCACAGCATCTGACACAAGGTAGAAATGCAAATATATTAAAAGACTGAATGAATAAATAAAATAACTTTCATTTTATATACAGGGTTTTTTTATGAAAATGCAAAACTGATCTACTTCCTCATTAAAAACTGGTTACATGGTAGTTCAGTTCAATTCACCAAGTATTTACTGCTTAGCCACAAAAGAAATAAAAAAGAACATAAGCCAGGGTACAATCCTCAAGGAATGCAGAGTTTTATAAATAAGACACATAAACACATGAAAGGTAACCACCACAAAACTGTACGTTATTAGATTCTAAGGTATTCTGCATAGAAGAAAAGAGATAAAGGATTGGGAGAGTGTCCTTGAGTTGAGCCTTGCATAAGTAAAGCTGAAGGAAGACAATACGGTGACAGAAATGTGCCAGTTCAGCAGTTCTGAAAGTGGCTCTGATGACACCCTCCTGAAAACATCTTCTTTCTTTCAGGGTCCATAAGATCAAAAGTATTTTATAGTAAGTCTAAGATGTTACTTGCTTTTTTTTCATTCTCAATTAATTTTCCAGGGGCTACATGCTATGTGATATCACAACAAACTGAAGGTAGTAGATAGGAGAATCCAAACATTAAGCCATTTCTATTAAGCCAGACACTAAAGAGATTTGTAAAACTGTAAAACCATGTCACTTACTACGTTTGTGTTATTTTGAAAAATAGTTCTCTTTCCTAAAAATGTTACTTGCATCAACATGTCATGAAATTAGTTGATGAATTAATAAATATTTTAATTTTCTAGTTTTAATTTCTAATATAAGTATTGATATGTAACCCACCTGACAAAAACTATTAAGTATTCAATAATTTTTTAAAAGTCTAAAGGACTACTAAACCAAAGTGAAGATCACTGAGCTAGTTGTTTTTAAGAGATGGATGGGGCACCAGCCTAGATTCTGTGTGCAGAGAAGCTAAATTAAATGTATTAGACACAAAATTAGCTTAAAAATATAGTTAAGGTATAGGTCCAGGCTTTCCTCTCAGTTATTTCTACTTCGTGAAAAATACAAAAAGAACCTTTTAAAACCATTCTTATTCTCCCACCTAAATACAATACATAATTTTTGTATTCTTTTTGAATTACCATACACAAGAGATTTTCACATTTCTATAGTCTTTACAATTACCATGTAAAAAGGCTGCATAATCATATCCAATATTTTTATTTTATTTTTTTTGCTTTTTGGTATGTGGGTAGCTCCCTGACTGGGAATCGAACCCAGGCCGCAGCGGTGACAGTGCCAGCGCCGAAGCCTTAAGCCACTACACCATCAGGGAACTCCCAATATCCAATATTTTTACAAACCTCAATAGTAACTTTCACCTTTGCTTTTAAAGTATTTTATAAAAATACACTAAACCCTCATGCAAGAAAGAACATGGGATATTAATATCCCCCAAAAACTTACTTCTAGAATGCCAAAAGATCTTATTTTAAATCAAACTCACCTAACAGAACTGGTAGCATGGAACACAAAAATAATCACATTTTGCCCTAGAATTTCTGGAAACCTTGAATTCAGAACTAAGTCTCTCCCTAGCTTTGAAAGCTCTCTCTCAAATTCCCTCAAGAAACCGTTTCCCACTATTCCAGATGCTACCCACGGTTCCTTAAACACAACTGAAGTTTACATTGGTCCTTCTCACCACCTGAAATGATTTCCTCTCTCCTGTAAACTATCAAAATTTCATCCTTTAAGGGTCAGACTGAAAGTCGACTAATCCTAGATTCCTTCTGAATTCCTTTAAACTAAACACTACATTCCTCTTCGAATATCTAAAAGACTTTGCTTGGACATCTCTCAAAACACAATTTCTATTCTCCTTACATTATCATTACTTCTTTATTTCACACCTTGTTTTAGATCTTAAACTTCTTTAGGGCAGGAACTTTTATCAATCTCTATTCCCTGAAGCACCATAGGAGACAGGGGCAAAGTGCTGAGGAAAATTGAGGCTCAGACAAATTGTAATCTGCCGCAGGTCACATAGCTAGTGATTAAAAGAGTCAAATTTGAATGCCAAACCCTCCTGATTCAAAGCCCATGTCCTTTCTCCCAGACTATTCCATGTTGCCTGCCTGTTTATGATAATAAATATTCAAGAAACCAGTAAAATTGAATGGAATCACACTGGCTTTGTTCTTAACCTCAAAAAACCTCTAAGGGTAAAAAAAAAAAAAAAAATCCCGAGAAAATAATTTCAACAATTGTGCTTTTCCCACCCTTGGCCTCATATCCCTATATATCTTTTCACTATGGCCAACAAAACAAATAATGTGCAGATTGCAGGTGACAGCCCTGAGGCCAACATCTACTCCTGAAGTATTAACTGTCTATCACCGCCATATTTTCCTGCTTCTTTAGCTGAGCATAATTGGAGCTATACCTAGTATGCCTGGGACAGAGTAAGATTTCAATAAATAATTGATGTATAAATAAATTAATGGGTGATGAAACTAATTATTTCTTCTAATGGTTAAGAACTTGAGTTCACCTCCTCTAGTTCATCCACCAATTTCTTCACCATTACTGTCTCAAAACAATAGCTAACAAAAACAACTGTATATTGAGCTACTGAAAATATAACCAACAATTATTTTTTTATAAAATATAGTTGTTGGTTTCTGATGCCAATTACCAAGCAGTTGAATTCTGCTCCAAATGCATTACAAAATTATCACGTCTGTTCACTCCCATTCACCTAGTTCATCAAAATCTTGAGCTTTGCACTTGATTTTTCCCACTCTCTCTCACCTGTCATGTCTTAACCTGCCCACCTTCCACCAGCACCTCTGCCAGGTGCTCACCTGCCCTACCACAATAACCCACAATAACTTCCTCTGACCTTCTTAATGATCTGCCTACCTCCACTCTTAACCTCCAACTGCATACAGCAATCCGAGGAATCTAGTACAAAAAAAGATGAAATAACTGTTACTCCCCTGCTTAAAACACTTTAATAGTTTCTATTACACTTTCAATAAAATAAAAATTCTTTACCAAGGAATTCCTTAACATACCCTTCATGACCTGCCCACCCACCCTTTAACTTCATCTTAAATTCTATTCTCTCTCAGCAAACCACACTCCAGCCATACTGGCCTTGCTTGATCTCTGGGACCACTAGATTATCACCTATTACTGCAATCTATTCCCTTCCTTTGCAGCACTTATCAAAAGTTATTATATATTTGCTTTTTTTTTTTTTTTTTTTTTGGTCTGGCTCCCCCACTATACTGTTGACTGCAATAGGGCAAGATAAAACTGTTACTTATTTTACTACTACATATCAAATAAAGTGTTAAAACCTGGCCATGTCGTAGGCACTTAATATTTTTGAATGAAGAGATTGTTTCCCTATCACTATTAATTTATACTAACATGTATTATATATTGCTTATATTAGATAACAAAGTATATAATTAACCAAGTATATATTATAATGCATTACTGTTGTATTGTCTGCCTTTGTCCCAGATTCCTGAGAAGTACCCTCTAAATACTTGGATTTCCAGAGAAACTGGAGTGTCTTTTTTATTTATGGTGGGCCCCTCAGACTACATTTGACAGTTTATGTTAACAAAGTGTCTTTTTTATTCATGTGGGTGCCTAGGCAGTTTATGGTAATGAAATGACTCAGGATGGAAGTTAGCCATGCCAGAAGGACCAACCATGTGATGAGAGGGCTGGGGTCTAAAGACTGAGTTCAGTCATGTAGCCAATGATTCATACATAAGTCATGCTTATACAATGAAACCTCAATAAAAATTCTGGACACTAAAGCTCCAGTGAGCTTTCCTGATTAACAATAATCTGTGTGTACTGAATATATCAATCCATGTGCCAGGAACGTGATGCATCCTAACTCCACAGGGGGAAGATATATAATAGAAGCTGCATATCTGTGACCTTTCCAAGCCCATCATATTTGTCTCTTTTGTTGGCTCGTCCTGATTTGTATCCCTTATTTTGCTATATTAAAACTGTGAGTACAGCACTTTCCTGAGTTGCCTGAGTCACTACAAAATTACTAAATCTAAGAGGGTAGTGGGAATCCCTGAATTTGTAGCCAGTTGGTCAGAAATGTGGATGGCCTAAGAACCACTGAGCTTGTGAAGTGAGGGCAATCTTGGGGGGCACTGGGTCCTTAACCTGCAAGGTTAGCCTAACTCAAGGTAGTTAAGTGTCAGAACTGCACCCAAATTACATAACAAAAACCATTTATTTCATAAATACAACTGTTGGGCATTATGGATGTATTTTTAAATAATTTTTAAATCTTGAGAAAATATCTAAGCCTCATAACAACTGTACACAATAGAATTATTATCCTAATTTTTTAAGTAAGGAAACTAAGGAGTAAAAGCCACATGGACAGTAGGTAATTAAGGTGGAACCTAAATTCAAACTCAGCCCTGTCTGACTCAAAAGCCCACAATCTAATCACTGCTCATTACTGGTAATATAAATACAACACCAGACAGGCACCTAAGAATGCATAGCACTAGAACTGAGAGATGACAGTAAAACCTACAGTACTATTTATGAATTTATGAACTCTTTACATGAAATATAAAGAGTTGTACTTTAACACAAATTTTGTTAGCAATTGCTTAACTTACTTGTTTGTGTTTTAGAAACATGTTTCTGGAGAAAATCAACTATCTGAGCCAAAACCTTCTTATTGCAATGTGTTGATAATTTTTCATCACACTCATAACACCTGAAAAAATATAAAATTTAAGCAAATATTATGAAGTATCTTCAATAATTCTGCATATCAAATAATAAAAGTGGCATTTATCTACTTCTGTCTTTAAATTACAGGGTAACGGATATATACAGGGTGAGACACCAGGTAAGTCTAAAGAAATAAGCAAGGGACAGTTCATACAGAGCTTTATCACAAATTAAAGTTTTGGTAGTTTATCCTAAGTATAATGGAATGCCATGAGCAGTTTTAAAGCAGGGGAATGATACGACCCTATTTACATGTCTAAAAATCATTCTGACTAATGTCAGATTGGAGAACATCAGGAATAGAGAAGCACATCAGGGTAGAAGCAGTGGATCTGAAGAAAGATGAACAGGGATAAACAGTGACAAATTAGATATAAAACACAACGGAGAGGGAAGGGTCAAAATAAGTGCCATGTGAAGGAATGAGGGTCTGTCAGTGATTCTCAAACAGAAGTGATTGTTCCCCCAGGGGACATCTGACAGTGTCCTGAGACATCACTGGTTACCACAACTGGGTATCCAATGGTAGAGGCCAGAGAAGCCGCCTACAATGGACAGTCCCCTTACAACAAAGAATTACCAGCCAAAGGATAACAGCCATGTCAGTGAGAAATTCTGGTTAAGATGAAACAAGACTAGCTGTGAGTGAGCTGGTACTGTTTAACGCTGACTGATGGGCCCACAGGAATTTACTATACCATTTGTTTACATTTATTAAAAGGTTAAGAAATAAAAGATAAAAAAGGGGAAGAAAACTGCCAGGCTTCTGGCTCGAATACTTAAGCGGTAGATGCTTCAGTTATAGAGCTGGGGAAGATGGGGCGAGGTATTAATGAGGGCTTCTTCTACACAGCATCGTTATCGGCTTCCTTATGCTCATGAGATCCAATGACCAAATAAACACATGTGTTTGAAAGTGATAAAGGGTGTCATAAATATAATGTGTTATACTAACTCTACCTTACATATTCACAATCTTCTTACCTAAAACTATTAATGGGCTGGGGGTCAATGGCTGTAAACTATGTTTGGGTTCCTTTTCTAAATAGTATTCAAACTCGGTAAAGTATTTACTGAGTATCTACTGTATCATTTGCATACAGAAATAGATACATAGATAAATCCACGAAGAAAATAAGTTTCAGAAAATGTTCCTAAAACATTTTCTGAATTGATTAAACTTTTCCAATAAACTATGATGGAATTTAAACAATTTAATTATAGTTACCAGGCTTACATTATAACAGATGCTCAATATTTACTGATGTAACTACTGCCAAGATAATAAAAATATAATTGCTCATTTGCAAAATACTGAAATGTCAAGAAATTTTTACTGATACTACAATTTAATGTTTACTTGTTACAAAATATATCGTTGTAACTTTGAGAATAAAAAAGTAAAATATAAAACTGCATGATAGCAGATTTGAAGAAAAGAGGACAGCTCAAAATAATAACTATTTGTTTCCATTAAAAATTTAAAAAGTTTAATCAAGCATGTGCTATGTGCTAGGCACTGTTCTAAGTGTTTTACATGTATTTTTTGTGGTTTAATGCCTCACAAAAATTAAAAAAGAAGTATTATTTTAAAAATAAATAGCTTCACAGAAATATATTATCTTTTAATAGATGAGAAACTGAGACTTTAAAAGCACTCATTTATACGTTAACTTAAGCATTAGAGTAGCGCCTCTTTACCTTGGTTAGACATAAGAATCACCCATAGAACTTAAAAACAGAGAAACCTTGATTTAATAAGGGATCACTACCACCTATGTGCTTTTTAATTCCAAATGTATGATTGTAATGTGAAGGTAGTGGTAAGAAACCATTGTACTAACAATTATTATCTATTAAAGCAGTATTAAATGCACCATCTAACACCACCATTAGCCTTAATTAAATTATCAAATCTACAAATCTTTTTCATATGTTTAGGTTTTTCAGATTTTTCTCTAGTTCAGGCTGGCCTAGTCTTTAATCCAAGTTAGTAAACTTTTTTACTGAAATTGTTAAACTTTTTAATATTTAAGAATTAGATGGGAAAAAGAAAATAAGTAATCCTTGCTAACAGATGTCATCCCAATAAGTCTAACAATAAAAATGAATTAAAAAAAAATAATAATAATCACAACTTTTAAATTTCTATAAATGTATGTGACAAACTTTAATTTTTTCCTTTGAAAGGGAAATAATTCTATAGACAGCCAAATGTGACTTAAATTATTTTCATAATATAAATCTAACACATCTACACACAAAACTCAATAAAATCATCACTTTTGTAATGAAAGCCAAATTATACTATAATATATAAAAAATTACAAAATCAATTAAATTAAAACTAACAATACTAACTTATTATGTTAGGTAAAGCTTTTTTTGCTGAAATTAAGTCATGAAATTATCAGACCATAATTACGGTCCTAAGAGCTTCAACAGAAGTTCTGACAAAGATTCACTTGAGATGAGCCTATTCTACCAGCTGCCACTCAATTCTCCCACCACCTTTTTCTATTTCAGTGGTCCTATAACTGTGATCCTCAGACCGGCAGCGTTGGCAACACCTGAGAACTTGATACAAATGCACATTCTCAGGATCTATCCCAAAAACCACTGAATCAGAATCTGTAGGCCTGGGATCCAGCACTCTATTTCAATAAGCCCTCCCAGTGATTCTGATGCAGCCCATAGTTTGAGACCACTGCTTCTATTCAGACTACAGAGAAATGTTTATTGAGCTGCCATACTAGGCATAATCCCCCAGTCCCTTAACTCCAATGCATCACTTACATATTAAGTTTCCTCTATTCTTTCCTCATTTTCCCCAATACTATTACTTGGGGCCAACGACAACAAAAACATAAATACAGTAAGCACCTGACCCTGTGGCTGAATTAAATTGTAAGATGATGATCTCTCCCATAAGTCAAAATATCCTTACGTTATTTTTAGAACCCTGAAATGAAAGCACAAAGTTAAAATATTTCTCTTAAAGAAAACTTGAAAACTGAAAATTCATTCAAAAAACCCTAAGAGTCTACAGACTCCAACTAGAAATTTTTTGTTGGAAGATACCAGGAAAGCTTTCCACACAGTGTCCATTTGTACTACTGAAGCAGTGTGGTATCCTGGTAAGAGACAGGGAATCAAGGCTTGCTTTAAGTGCCTGGATTTTTACTTTGTAACCATGAAAAGGTAAATGATATTCAGTCTCTTTATAGACAAAATAAGGAAACTGAGCTTGATTCCCAGACAAGCTTCCATAGTAAAATCACCTGAGAAGTTCTCTTCTCTTCCCCCTCTCCCCACATTCCACAAAGAACCACCAAACCACTTGACTGCCTGAAGTACCTTCCTCCTCTAGAACGCTAAGGTTCTGGATTAGCAAGTTCGTTATGAAAAATCAACTAGCAAAACTTTTCTTTATTGTACAATGAAAATGTTAAAGAAAGTAGAGACATGACATTTTTTTCTTATTTGAATTTTACATTCTTGAGTAATGTTAATTTTCTTAAATTGTTCCACAGGTTGTTCTCAGGCTGAAAAGCATCAGCTGGTATAACATCTTCAAATATTTTACCTGTAAAGCTTCAATATTTTTGTAGTGGACAAAAGTACTAACAGAATCTAACTTACCATATAATCCATGTGCTCAGATTAATTATAATACAATGAAGCTCTGTTCTCCAACTCTTGAAGTGTTTCAATGAATGCTGGCTGTCTGAGTTTTTACCACATCCCTAAAGATGAACAGAATGCTATTTATATGACTTACATATAAATTTGTTTCAAATTAACCAAAACTAAAATCATATGCAACTCAAAAAAACTTCTAAAATACAAATAGGTAAAGGCAGATCTGGATATGAGAACTACTACATTCAGGCTCAATTCCCTTTCAAGCTTTTATAAACTACATATGATTACTTTCTGAACAAAACACATCTTTTACTTTACCTTAACCATTTCTAAGCTCAGCCTTGGAGAGTTCTATCTAAACATGAAAAAAATTTATCTTAAGTTCTAAGCATTACTAATAGTCCAACTCAAAATAAGCACATAAGGAAAATATTTAAGACATATTCACACATAAAAAACACTTTTCTCACCTGGAAACCACACTTGAGGCACAACCAAATGTCAGAAGGAAGTACTGGCTGTCCATCACAGAATCTTCTTTCTTTTAAACATTCTGAGCAAACTGACCACGGATTCTCAGTTATTGCTCTTTTCACATGATTCACACTGACAGCATGACTTACATGTTGGCAAGTGAAACCTACTGAATAAGAGAAAACAAAACTTGAACATTTTCTTTAGCAAAAGTTGCTAACATTGAAATGCTGTTAACTAAAAAGCAGAGATTTTTAAAAAATATAACTCAGAGGATGGATATAGCATAATTCTATTTATAAAACACTTGTGAAATAACAATTATATAGAGTTGGAGAACAACTGGTTTCCAGTTGTTTCGAGGGACTACAGATAGGTAGAAGGTGTGGTTATAAACATGTAGCGCTTAGGGTGGTGATGTTACAATCAAGTATCTTGATTATGGTGGTTAAAGAAAGCTGCCTATCTCATAAAACTGCATAGAACTATACACACACACACACACACACACACACACACACACACCCCCTCTGGTGAAATCTGAGTAAGCGCTAAGGATTGTAACAGTGTCGGGGGTCCTGGTTTTGATCTTGAACTACAGCAATGCAATATGTTAAATCAGGAGAGGTCAGGTGAGGGGTAAATGGTACCTTTTTGTATATTTCTCTATAACTTCATGTGAATTTAAAATTGATTAAAAAATAAAAGTTTAATAAATAAATAAAATAAAGGAGATTATTAACTGAGCAACTATGATGTGTCGAGCATTTTAAATGTTTTTCTTTCCAGTAAGATACATAAGTAAAATTTTTTCACATGAACAATCTCTTCTCTAATGCTATTTTCATCATTGATAGGAGAAAGGATAAAGAGGAACAAACAATGACATAATTTATAGGAATAAGAACTCTCAGAATTCTCCTTAATGGATATTCCCAAATAACAAGTAATTTTGCAGTCCTTAATCACCCTTCATAACAGATGCCCACGTATGCATTGTGTGCAAATAACCCAAATGAGCAAATGTTTTTTAATTCTTCAAATAACCTTTCTTCTCCCAAGAGCACACTGTTATTTCTCCCAAATACCTGAACGTTTCAATTTCTTCATCTCCAATATCCCAAAACCCAAGCCTACAATTTCCTGCCAAAGTCAAACAACAAAGAGACTAAGCAATTTGAAGAGGAAATGGGAGTATGTACATTTTAACTTTCTCCACTTACCTTTCTGAATGTAAAGCATTCCTTTTCACCTACTAGTTAACTATAGAGAAGCTAAGCATTACTTACTTCCATTTCATCCTGAAGACTAAGAATATGATTCCTGACAAGTACACATAATAAAATATCATTTTAACGAAAATAATATGTAAATCTGATAAAAGATTAAAACTTCTAATTTTACATCAAGAGCAAGTTATAAGAATAGGCATAACAGGAGTAACTCTGAAGTCCTATGTTTGAAAAACAAGGACACATGCCATTAAAGAATGGCAATGTTCAGGGGAAGACTGACAAATGACCACATAAGTTCAAGACCTAGAAGTGGTTTGCCACATGTCACTGCTCTGATTGAGTCTTTAGTTTTAAAATTCTAAGGGGAAATTCATTCCACATACCTTCTATCTTTGGGGAGGGATATGGCCAGAGTACGACTTAACCATTCTGATTGTATAATTCAGATTTATAAAACTGAAACCGTTAATGAATTTAAGATAAAAAGGTGAGACTTAACACCTAACTTAATTACAGTTTCAGCTCTCCCCAGAATGGAATCTTAAACCAGTCAATCTGGAATTACCTCGTCAGCACTAGTAAGGTGATCTGCTGGGATCCCAGCTAGGCCCTAAAGAAAGGTGACCCGACCACAACCAATCTTTCTGCTAGTGTCACTTCCTTGTCAGGCTCCTTTCTGCCTGTAAAGACTTTCATTTTTTATAGCTCATTGGAGATCCTTTCTATCTGCTAAATGGGATGCTACCCAATTCATGAATCACTGAATAAAATTAATAATTTCTTTAAAATTTACTCAGTTGAATCTTTTAAATAAGTTCCAGGTCCCAGAATTAAATCTATTAGCTTTAAATGACCCAACCAACTTTTTATAAGTAAATTTAAAAGTTTGAAGTTTTCCTACAAGAGCTAACTATTATTTAAATAAAATGATCTTTTGTGGGGGGAAAATATAAAAAACTTTCTTCTGTGTTAGTAAGCAAAGTTCTTTAGTTTTTATAATTTGTTTAAAAGTTCTTTAGTTTTTATAATTTGTTTAATCATATAATTGTATAAACTTCATCTTACAAATAGATCCTCTAGAGAGTCCCAAATAAAAATATAAAAATATGTTAAAGTCTATAGTTATTACACATGAATTAATCAAAAACAGTAATCCAAATATCCATGTTTTCGACTTTTGATATTAGTAAAAATTTTACAATGAGTTCTCCCAATTAGCTGGCATAAATAAACACTTCCCCTTTCTCCTTAAGGGCAAAAGAAAAAATAAACAACAAACAAATATACAAAGTTCATTTTCACAGAAAGCAGGGGACAGCTGAATAGCCAAGTCACAAATTAAGTGGAAGGGGTCCCACATGAAAGCAGCAGAGATCGAACAGGAGTGCACACGGAAGGAAGCGGAGAGAATGCTGCAGCTGTAGCTTTCACGGAAAATCACATACGCTTCGCAGACATAAAACAAAACCCACATCTCTGCACTGCAACAGCAGTGGCAGGGTCTCCCCTACATCCAATTTTGTTTTGAGAAGCAAAAGGGAACTTCTCATTCACTGAGAAACAAAAAAAGCAAGCCATAGCTGCCAGGAAACAGTCTTGTCTCTATGGCAGTTGGGGAGAAGAGATGCTTTGGATACTGAAAAAAAACAGGGCCGCATAATCTTGTTGGTTGGAAATAAGTAAAGGTTAAACGAGCTCAAACTCAGAATTCCAGTTAGGTCTCAACAGTGTGCTGGTCCTCCTTCCTACATAAATATTTTAAAACTTACTGGCCCAAAAAGAGCAACCCTACTTCAAAGTATGAGTAATCAAAGAAAAATGAAAATCACCAATTCTATGCTAAGAGAACATAACAAAAAGGAAGGAAGGAAAAGGAAAATCATGGTAGAGCAATCACTGCCATTAAACAGAAACACAAAACAGAAGCAATACTCCAGCACGAGGTGGCAAAACAATAGGCAGTGACTGGCAGAGTTCAGGAAAAAAGTGGAAGGAAAAAAGTAAAACCACACAAATGAAGGCAAAACTGAAAAGAGCAAAAGGTGACACAGACACTGCTGAAAACACAGTAAAGGATAAAAATGAAAACAGCAAGTACAATGAAAAGGAAATGGGAGTTTTAGAGGATTCGAGAAAAAAATAGGAACTATGGAAGATGGGCAAAGGAGAATGCACATAAGAATAATCAGAATCCCTGAAGAAAAGCACATTAATAGAAGAGACTATTTAAAGACACAATTCTGACTTTCTTCAATACAGCAATCTAGCTGTCCGGAAATGCTATCCAAGTTGAAAACATCTTTTTAAATGGAGAGCTGAACTGATGAGAACTTAAAGAAAATCCCCAAGGCCCAGACAAGCCCGGAAGCCAGCAGTTCAGCAGGGTCATCTGCCAACCTCAGTGGCTGCAAGGTTTGGTTTCCACAGGCCTTGAGAAACAGAACAACAAGAAAAGAAGCCCATTCCAAGTTATTTTATAAACTAAATAAAATCTCAATAAAAACACCAACAGGATTTTTTGGAAGTAGACAAGCTAATTTTAAAGCTCATGCAGAAAATGGTAAAAATAAAGAGCAAAGGATTTATTAATTAAGAACATATATTGTGATTTCTTTTCTGTAACACGATTTAGAATGTCGTCGGATATCAAAATTTACCAGCAATGTCATCTGAAGAGTCTTCATCATTAGGTATAGCAGGCTTTTTACTTCTTTTGGCTTTCTCAGGTAAAGCTTTGGATGGCTCTTTCACCCGCATCTGTTATTTACTGGAAAGGTGGGGGGAAAGAAATGAATACACTTTAATCCTTGAAACTAAATTTTATGCATTTTACTTAATGTGTATTAAAATTGAAGTGACTTTAATTTTAATTGGTCTACTGAATCAACAGAGGAAAAAGAACAGAAAGTTAACTGAAACCAAAGAAATCTTTATTAAACCAATATACAAGTGGCATATTACATGTGAATTTCACCAACTACCACCTAGATATAGATATATGCTGTCCAGGTGAGTGAAAAAACTGAAGTTTTGACCAATAGAATAAGTGCTGCTTTTGGGTCAAGTGTACCCCTTGCTTTTTCTCATGTCCCACTAGCTAGGAGATCGTAGGAGCTGAAAAAGCCACAACGTACCAGTGATGGAAGTCATGGGCCAAGCACAGCAGAGCCACCCTAATGGTACTGTATCTAGTACTAGACTGGTGAGAGAAAAAGAAATTTCTATCTTTTTAAGCAACTGCGCTTTTTTTTTCTAATTTTTTATTATGAAAAAAATTTAAACTTCCACAAGAGTTAAAAGAACAGTATAATGAATACCCATATACTATCCAGATTCCACAGCTAGGACATTCTGCCATATTTGTCTTTATCTAAATATTAATATGCATAGAGACATACATACATGTATGTATATTTATTTTTGCTGAACTATTTTGAAAGTAAGTTGCAGAGAGTATGTATCTCTTAAGAATAAAGCTATTCTACTACATAATTATATCATTATCACATCTAAGAAAATTAACAATAATTCCCTAATATTATCTCATATCCCATCATATTCTGATTTCTTCAGCTGACCCAAAAGTGTCTTCTGTACTGGTTTTTTGAATAAGGATTCAATCAAGGTTTGCACTTTGTATTGGTTATTTCACTTTAGTATCATTTAATCTACAACTGTTCTTCCCATAAAAGTTGGAAAGTTAACAGTGTGTCTTACTTTCCTAAGTCACTAGCTTTTTAAAGAGATCAAGGCAGTTCGTATGAATCACCTTGGAGACCTTGTTAAAATGTGGGTTTTGATTCAACAAGTCTGTCACAGAACCTGATATATATTATACAATGTATAATGTCCCATACTGAATTTGACTATATCTTCATGTTGTTATTTACCTCTATCTCTTACATTTCTTAAAAACTCACTTAAATACAAGTTAAGCATTTAGAGTCTCTGTTAAAACAGATTAGCCTAAATCTTACCTAATATCATCCTGCTCCATGGCTCAGCTATACTGTAATTTTCATGGTTATCTGTTCATTTGCTTTTATTGATCAAAGTGGAAAAAAATCTTTCAATTCAGTAATAAAATCCAAATCTTTATTCAGTCATACCATGTTCCACATAAGGGAACTTTTGAGTTTACCATTTTAAGAGACATTTCTTTAAGTCCAAGGGTCATCACTATTGAACTGAGCTGCAAGAAATTAGGGCATCAGGGTCATAGAGATGCACAAAGCCTCCAAGTTCCATGACCACTTCATTTCTGCCTGCCTTCTCCCTCCAAACTTCCTCATCCACTTACCCTTAAAGTTCCACCTTGTAAAATCACTAATTCAAGTACTCCATTCTCTGATCACAACTTCAAGTTCTTCTAGCTTGCTTGATCAGCCACTCCTATTCTCCTTTAGTGCCCAGACTAACAAGAGGCTGCATCTCAACAAGTGCTTCCATGATCACTAGAGCAGGGCAGGGAGAATAGGACATGGCAAATGGAGTGCTGGCTCTTGAAGTTTCACTTGGAAGTGACACATGTCGCATCTGCTCAAATTTTATTCGTCATAACAAGTGATATGGTCATATCTAACTTCAAGTAGACATGGGGGAGGAGAAGGGTATGTACAAAGACTACATCCTTATCATGTACCCAGAAATAACATAACATGTGCGCACAGTTTGAATGACTACCACACCATGCCTTTAATAGAACCCCAATCCTAGACGAGCCAATTAACCACTTCTCCATATCTGCATCCAAACAGGCTAAAGAACGTCTGATAAGAAAGCAGATTTGGTCTACTAAATTCATAATCACAATTTCAAATAAATCAAGACATCCCGTTATCTACTACACCTTCAGGTCAATTTACCTATTCTTCACACAGCAATTTGAAATCTTTTCACTCTCTCACACCTCCAACTCCTCCATTGCCCTATTCCTCAAAATAGAATTTAGTCTCCTACTTTACTGAGGAAAGGGAGACATAATCAGATGGAAAATCTTATCTTTTCACCCTCAACCTTACAAAAGTACCTCCAACTATTTTAACTTGATGTCCTGAGAAAAGATAGACATAACTAAAAGAATCCAGAAAAATGGCCCAGGAGAAACTGGTCATGTTTTTTCCCCACCAAATGCAGATAAACTTTTGATAGAGATGAACACTGACACCTAGATAATGCTGGCATAATAATAAAAAAATAAAAAATAAAAAAAGAATCCAGTATTTGATCTAGAATCTGTAAAAGACCTGTATGCTTTTTTCAAAAAACACTGACTCAAGCTTAACTTGGCAATGTAGAGTAAATTTTGGACAGCAATCCACTATTTAGCAATCACTTATCTGTATAGCTTTCTTTCTCAATTTCCCTTTAAAGCAAAAAGAGACAAGTCCAATTATTAGAGCTTCAAATACTTTCTATCATCAATATTGTGTTTGAGAAGTTCCAAGATCACCCTCACATTTGGAGATTCACTAGAAGGACTCCCAAAACTTGGCATATAGTTGTAGTCATAGCTAACATTTATACAGCAATGTAGTATGGAAATACAGCCTGATCATAACAGAAAAAAGCACAGGTGAAGTCTGGAAAAAGCCATGTGCACGCTTCCTTATATTCTCTCCCTCCCAAAAGAGGTCAAATCCAGCAATTTCTGAACAATGTTTTTGCTCAGGGAAGCCCACTACAGCCCCTGCAGACCCAGGATTATTGTGGGGACTGGTAACTTCAGCACAAATCATATTGTACAGCATAAACCATATTGTACCCAGGTGCCAAACAAGGGCTAACTCTGCAAGGAGCCCTTTCTAAAGACAGTAGTCTCAGACCTACTATGTTAACTCTTTTTAGCACAAATACATTCGGCCATTTTTCTCAGGTGGTTTCCCAACCAAAGTTCTCAGTTTTCAACTTCAGCATGAGTCTAACATGTCTCTTCTTTAACATAGCATGTACAACTAATTTCTAAACATAGGATGTTTAGAAATGTTTGATTTTTAAAAAACAAGTTATGAAAAGAAAAAAGTCCACTTTTTTCCCCCTACTCTTAAGACTTGAGCAATTATTTTCAGTGCTTGGAGGGTGGGAGATTGAGACACAACTTTCCTTTTAGATACCAGGCTCAAAAAGATGAACAGCACTTACATACTTTTACTGTGCATCACGCTGGGTTCTAAGCACTGCAATGATACTGACCCCACTTAACCCTCACAATAGGGTTACTATTATCTCCCCCATTTTACACTTGAAGGAACTGGACACACACAGGTTGAGTGACGTGCAGAGATCTCCGAGCCAGTTAAGTGGTGGATGGGAATTTGGACCCAGGGAGTCCATCCAGGGCTTCTAACACTGCATGACGCTGCCAGAAACCCTTAGATACTCTCTTCCTCAGGTCACTAACAAAACCATCCCAGTTATCCGAAGAGGAAACGCGTAGTGAGAGTGCGGGCGGAAGCCGGGAAGGCTGTCGGGACGCCGCGCGCCTCGGTCAAGGTGAGGCGGGGACTCTGGCCCCTCCCAGGAGGCCCCTCTCCCGCCCCTACTCCCCCGGCTCCGCCCGCCGCTGCCGGGTCTCGGGGCTGTCACCGCCGCGCTCAAGCGGCCCTAGGTGGTCGCCCGGTCCTCCCAAGTATCAGAAAGACAGGGGACGTAGGGGCCTCGCTCCCAAGCCCGTCATGCCGCAAGGGGTCGGGGTCGCGAAAATGAAAAACCGAGAAACTGGGGCTACCCCTTCGCGGGAGCGACCCCATCGCCACATACCCGGTTCACCCCGCCGGGCCTTGCCTCCGCGTCCACAACCGCAACAGACTGCGCCTGCGCGGCTGTCCCGCCCGCCGGCAGGGGCGGGGCCTCGTGTGACCTACCGCCCCCACGTCTGGCCAGGCTGCAGGCAGCGCCTCGCTTGTCGGCTTACCCGGAGCGACGGGGCGAGGTGCACAGGGCTGCACTTCCTGGAGTCGGGATTAAGTCCTACTTATTGCTGAGTGCCTGCTGAGACAGCCTCCTACTACCCTCCGTCGCACTCTTCTGTATAATAAAGTCACCGTTGACATCCATCATATATTAATATTATTACCTTGCTTTTCTTAATTTTTATTGTCTTACCTGTCGTTTTCACGTCCTTACTAGACAGGAAATTTCTTGATCTACAGCTATACCCTATCAATAAGAACAGGTCGTGTTGTGTAATTTTGAAGTCAAAATTGTCTACATAAATTACAAGTTTTCATTTTAACGTCAGATTTGAAACAGAACATGGAGGGGGGAAAAACATGCAAACTTGAGATCATTTAAATAATTTGCATACTGAATTGCATTGCAGTAAAAGGAATTTTTTAGAAGTAACATGTTGGAATCCAATTTACAGTAAAAAAGAGGGGACTGAATTAGAATATGGAAATTTAACTTCTCTTCCTCATAAAAAAAAATGTAGGGATATGCAAACCACTACACAATACTCAAATTTTTCTTGGAAATGACACAATCTCAAAGCTATCTTGATTTCCAGTAGATATACCCTTAGCGTAAACAAAATCTCCAGAGTTTGCAATTTCCATTCAAGACTTGGAATGAGTTAAAGAAAATTGTTTAACACTGTTTTTATTTCTGATGGTCATCAAATTATTTATCTTTTCAATTAAAAGTAAAATTTACTCTTTGATGAATTCCTCAAAGGAAATAAATTATTTTTAAATAGTACCTAGTAAGTATATTTTCAGTGCTTTTGCAGGCATTATGACAAAACATCAATAAAATACAAATTTGCTTAAGATCAACTAACTGTGTATATATTTCAAATAATGTTGACTATCTTAATTTTACCATCATTGTTCTGTTTGGAAATATATGGAATATTTTACTAAACTGTAAGTTGCACATATATCTTTTAAATTATATATATATATATATATATATATATATATATATATGGTGGTTTTTTTTTGTTTTTTTTTGTTTTTTTTTTGTATATGGGTAGTTCTCTGCCTGGGAATCGAACTCAGGCCGCAGTGTTGACAGTGCCAAAGCCTTAGCCACTACACCACCAAGGAACTCCTATTCTATATTTTTGAAGATACATTCTTTATTATGAAAGTAATACATGATAATTTAGTATGAAGTTCATTTTTTTCTCTTTCCCACACTCCCATTTCCTTTACTCAAAGGTAACATTTTTTCTCTGTTCATGGTTTCTCATGTATAGTTTCAGGAATTGTCTGTTCATTTGTACCATATTTTTATATGATTACCATTTGTTAAAAGAGAATACAGTTAGATTACATTACAGTCTACATTCTATTCCATAGCTTAATTTTTTTTTCACCTGACACTATATCTTGGACATATTTTCACATTAGCCTCATTCTTTTAATTGCCTAAAACTCCAATGAATAGATATAACCTTTTTTTCTAAATCAGCCCCCTATTAGTGCTTATTGACATATACTTACTTGTGGAAATATTTTCAGTAAACACACTATTAGGAGTGAAAATGCTGAAGAACAGTTGCATGAAAAGCAATACATTTTCTAATTTTTATTTTATTTTTTCTAATTCCTGGGGGCTTGAAGTAGACTTAGAAAGCAATGTGAAAAATCCCAAGTCTCCTTTCCAATTGCCTTTCCCTTGCATTATGGCAAAATTAAAATGAGTTATTTGAGAATTGATTCATATCAGCTTTGCACTTATAGACCTTTCCCTGAAGAGTTAAATTATTTCTCTCCCTTTCATCCCACTTTAAGCCTTGCTGATTGTCTCTGAAGCAAGAACTCAGACACTTGTCCAAGGAGTAATGATCAAGACTCTCTTTTGATGAGATTTTTTTTCTAAGAACTCTTAAACCAAGTTTGATATTGAGCTAGGTATAGGAGGACATATTTATTTTTTCAGGGGAAAAAACCACCAAAGAATACTTCTCAAATAATTAGTCATGAACATTGGAAAAAATTGTTTAGTAATAGATGCTCTTGCAAAAGCATAAATCAGATTAAATGTGATTCATTGAGGCCAAGAACATGGTTTCCGTATCTTTGTCCACATTACATTTGTTTCATGATGCATATTTTGGACAGCTTGGGAATGCCATAGAGATGGCATGTACGTGAATCTACAGTAATGATGTCTTGGTTCAAAATTAATCCACAAAATAGATGACAGAGACTATAGTTAAACTCCAAATGATTTGGAAAAACATAATTGTAAGTGATGTCATTGGTATAGAATCTGAAGTGGTTTTATTAATTGTTAAATTATTGAAAACAGTAACTTAAAAGTACATGCTTAATGAAATTATTCCTTGGACAAATACTTTAATAATTCCATTTAGAAATTAAAGTTTTTCATGGTGAATGAATTTACAGTTAAATATAAGTTTCATTATGCTTGGAAACCAAGTTGAGAATAAATTAAAAATAAAGTAACGATCCAATTTGGGAGTAAATTAGAAACCAGATAATAAGAAACTGTATGTGGTAGACTGAATAATGCCCCCCTGAAAGGTGTTCTAATTCCTGAACGCTGTGAGCACGTTTCTTACCATGGCAAAAGGATTTGCAATACGACTAAAGTAAGGATCTTGAGATGGTTCTATCCTGGATTATCCAAGTGATCCCAGTGTAATCACAAAGGTCCTTATGAAAAGGAGACAGGAGGGTCAGAAGAAGAGAGGGGATGTGACAACAGAAGCAGGGGTCAACGTTAGAGAGAAATTTGAAGATGCTAAACTGCTGGCTTTCAAGATGGGGAATGGGACCACTAGCCAAGGAATGCAGCCAGCCCATAGTAGATGGAAAAGATGAGTGAAGAAATTCTCCCCTAGAGCCTTCAGAAGGAACACAGGCTTGTTGACACCTTAATTTTAGCTAAGTGAAATTTCTGACCTACAGAACTTGTAGACAATAAATTTGTGTGTATATATATATTTATTTTATTTTATTTTATTTTATTTTATTTTATTTTTTTACGTGGATAATTCCCTGGCTGGGAATCAAACCCAATTTGTATTGTTTTAAACCAGGAAATTGGTGGTAATGTGTTCCACTAGCAATTGGAAACTACCATTTCAAAACTATTTGACAAAAAATAAAAATATTTGGACCGAATTAACAAAGCTATCATCAAATATAGTCAAATATCATCAAGTGTTGGTGAAAAGATGACAGCATGAGATTATCTTAATATTGGCATCAGTTCAACCAGCTTTTAGATTTAAGAGCAATTCTGAGAAAAGAGCCCATGCAGTTTGCTTTGACGCAATATATGAGAATTCTGTTACAAAGTACATTGGAGAAATGTATTTACTTTAAATCTTCAATATTATCTTTGGTATATTTTCTACTTTAAACCTTTAAACTAAGTCTCTTCTTTAAAAACAATAATAATAAAAAAGAAAAAAGCCCAAGCCTAACCCTTAGTTTCTTTCCAAACGATTTTAATTTTTAAAGCAGGGCACGTTAGGGTCAGCGATTACCCCTCGTAGCACTACGGGTTCGCCCGGCTCCTGGCTGGAGGGGCCGGTCGCGGTGCGCCTGGCGGCGGGTGAAGGAGGAAGAGCAGGATCAGGAGGAAGTGGTCAGTCGCCCTCCGGGAGCGAGGAGGCGATGCAGCTACCGCGGTTGCTGCTGGGCAGCGCGCGCCGCCTGGTCCTTGGGTCCGCGGAGGCTGCCCTGTGCGGTGAGCTCTGTGGTCTCTGGGGAGAAACGGAGAGCCTAACCCCGGGCCCCAGGGAAGGGATGGTGGGTGTGGGGGCCCCTCGCTTCTTTAGATTTTTAGTTAGAAGTCGGCCCATTACTCTCGGCACCGGCAGATTTAGCGCCCGCATTCGGTTCTTGTTTCTGCAGATCCCGGGGTACTGGGGCTGAGGGCTGCCCTGTGGACGCAGGGGGAGGGATTAACATTATTCCAGCGCGTTCCCGTAGCAAGGCCTTTATAACGACTGAGCAAGGAAGGTCAATTCGCAACGCCGGAGAGCGAGCCAGACGGCCACTTCCCGCCCGGGAGATAAGTCATGACAAGCCCTCCTTGCGAGTTACAGTTGTGACCCATTAGAGAGCCTTCCTCATGGCTTGATGAGAGATTCGCCTAGAATTATAGCATGTTAGAGATACAAACACACCACCCTTAATTCTACAGATGGCCGAACAGAAGACAGAGCTAATGTAGGTTTAGTGGAGGCGTTAGGTGCAGAACAGCGCAAGCCTCCAGCCTTTTTCTGTTTGCTTCTCGTGCTGCCTCTCCTTTCGCCCCAATTATTTGTGAATACGGGAGCCCCGGCATAAACTATGTCCCCCACCCCACACCCAGGTATTCCATTTTAACTGTTGGTAATCCTCTCTTGTTTAAGATGTACTTTTTTCTATGTAAATTCTTTGTTGTTTGGCTTTACCTCTTTTCAACAGTTATTTATTGAGCACCTAATCTGTCAGGCCTCCTGCTGGGGATACAGCCTCTGCAGTTCACTTCACCATTTTGTGGGGGAGAGAGACACAAGTAAACATTTATCACACAAAGCCCAGTTCAGTGAGACTGCAATGGAAAGAATAACTCTACCTGAGTTGGAGAAACTATTAGAAAAACAGTGCCTTTTCATTTTAAAAATTCTACTAGTAATACATAATTATATTTCCATTATATTAAAACAAACAATAAAGCACAGCGTAAGTCCCCTTTATACAGCCTCCCGATCCCACTCTCCTCCCAGATATTGTTTGGTATAAATCTTTCTAAACACTTTTCTATGCATATATGTAAATGAATGTACACATAAAATACTATGGATATATGTTCTGTAGAATGTAAATCTATGTTATAGATCACATTTTATGTTATTTATATTATAATGTGATCTGTGCATACTTTTCTGTAATTTTTTCTCACTTAGGTAGTCGGAAGCTTTCCATGACAACACTTATAACTCTCTTTAGTTTTTCATAGTGAAAAAGTTTTGTGTTTAAAATTAGTCAGCTGGACCCAGTTTTTAGATGATTGCAGTTATGATGCAACATCCAAAGCATCATAGTCAGGAGCCAGTCGAACATATGCCTTCTCTCCATCAGGCATGATCAGAGTGTTGACCTTGGCCACATCAGTGTCAGAGCTTCTTCACAGCCTGTTTGATCTAGTGCTTGTTGGCCTTGACATCCACAGTGAACACAAGTGTGTTGTCATCTTCGATCTTCTTCATGGCTGACTCAGTAGTTAGGGGGAACTTGATGGCAATATAACTCCTTTAACCACTGCATATATTCCATAGTATGAATTACCACAGTTTATTTATCCAGTACTCTATTGAACATTTTGGTTTCCAATATTTTGCTATCATAGAAAGTTCAATAAAATTATCATTGTACCTGCCTCTTTGTATTATGTACAAGTATTTTTCTAGACTAGATACCTAGAAATGGAATTGTTGGATCAAAGCGGTGGTAGCAAGTAACATTTATTATAACTGGGTCTTGAAGAAGAGTAAGTGTGTGCCAGATATAGATGAGGAAGAAAGGTATTTTCTTCAGAAGGAACAGCGTATAAATCATGAAGAAAAAGTGAAACTAGATATTTACTGATTGTAGTATATAGATTGTTTAAACTTCACAGCAACTCTGAATGGTTCAATGATATTATTACCACTTTACACATAAGAAACTAAATCCCAGAGCGCTTAAGTATTCTGCCTAGGCTTACAGAGAACTAAGTGGGCAAATCAGGATTTGAACCTGGTTTAACTGACTCTCAAATCCCTGCTTTTATCACTATAAAAATGTAATTAGAGCACATGTATACTTTTTTCCTGTGCTACAACCTATGTTTGTTTAATATGTTTGGTATATTTCAAAGGAATTGATTATATCTGGTAAATAAACACTAAGATTTGGGTAATAACAAGTTTTGATATAATGATGTTTTACTATTCATCACTTTTTTTTTGCAAAGGAAAATGTTTTATAGATTTATAGAAACTCTACTTGGAAGGCATCTTGGAAATAATATAAGTCACTCATTTTATAGCTCAGGAACTGAGGCTCGTGCAAAACAAAACTTAAAAGATTGAGAACTGTCAGCTCAAACAGCGAGGCAAACAGCATACACCCGCATGCATTCTAGTTTAACTCCTCTTTGCCCAAGCACTGCTTCACAGAGGGCTTCTCTTTATCTGTTCTTTGTACAAACAAATGAAAAGTACTGAGTTTTTCTCCCAGTTTTTAAAGCTAGGGTTTCTTGGCATATGAACTTTCAAAGTCACTCCATGAGGTACTGAGTTCACTCCTTAGCCAGTAAGTCAGGAAATAATACCTGCGGTACCAGAATTAGCTATGATGCATGTCAGGAAGTTCAGGTACCACCCTAATTTCAGAAATGACCAAGGTTGGAAGAATTAAGAGCGATGAGCTAGGAAAGCAGCAGTGTTGACGGGGCGTCCCTCTATGAGGATCAGGCCATCAGATCAGTACACTCACCCCACCCCTGGCTTCATTGACCTGGGCTATTGTGTAATGGACACCAGGGCAAAGATGTTGGGTGTTAGGACAGGGCTGATGCCTCAGAGGCAGGATTTTACTTTTTGCTCTTTTTTAATGGTGAGTTCTTTCTATTTTACTCAATTTATTTAAACTTAAATTGTTCACCCATTTCACAGTTCACCCATTTCTCTTCCCCTCTACCCCCTCCTCCCACCACTGGCAGCCACTAGTCTGTTCTCTGTGCCTACGAGCCTTTTTTTAATCTACTTTTTTTTTTTTTTTTTTTTTTAGATTTCACATGTAAGAATCATCATACAGCATTTGTATTTCTCTGTCTGACTTATTTCACTTAGCGTAATGCCCTCGAGGTCCAGCCATGTGGTCACAAATGGCAAGATTTCATTCTTTTTTCTGGCTGGATAATATTCCATTATTATGGAATAATAATTTCCATTATTATGGAAATTGTGTATGTACCACAATTTCTTTAACCATTCATCCATCAGTGGACACATAGGTGGTTTTCATATCTTGGCTATTGTAAATAATGCTGCAGTGAACATAGGGGTGCAGAAACCTTTTTGAATTAGTGTTGGGATTTTTTGGATAAATACCCAGAAGTGGAATTGCTGGATACAGTAGGTAAAACCACCACCTCTCCCAATCTTGAAGGAGTAGCCTTGTGCCAGATATGAACTTTATCGTTTAACTCTGCCATATGGCTTTTGGTTTTCCTCAAACCTTTATGCTTGTCCAAGCAGTCTATTACATTTTTAAGAGTTCCCCATCACTGAGGATGGGCCAAGACTAGTCAGTGTCCCCAAAGGGTGGATCTCAGGGTGACTAGAAGCCAGACCCTCAGGCATCAGCTTCTAAAAGTATTCAGATTTGTATGGTCCTGTGGGACTGAAAGTGTAAGCCCCCGCTGGCCAGAGCCAGGCCATCTGGAGGTGTCCCCTGGGTAGCAGTCATAGAAATCAGGCCTTGTATGTACTCTCCGTGTGGCTGGAAGGCAGGGTAATGGGGGCGGGGGGAATGACGAGGAGGATACGGTCTGATACATTGTGAGGTTGAAGGGCCTGGACCGACCATATCCTGTGCTAAGGACTGGAGTGCAATGTAATGTAGGCTGTACGGAGAACCCGGGAAGAGTTAGATTTACCTGTGTGGAAACAGCAAAACTGTTCATTCCAAGGTTAGGCTCAAAAAGGCAAAAAATTCCTCAAGAGAAGCACACGTGAACTCTGAGTAAATCCCAAACAGTCCACTGTTCTTCTGTGTAGGAGCAGATCACTGTTTCTTTGAAGTGGTTGGTTTACAAGTAGAGGCTATGTTGTACAAGAAACACACTATAGCTTTAAATAAAGAATGAGTGTGGGGTAGAGGCTTATTCCAAGAGAGGCCTGGAGGAGCTGACACTCATTAAGGAAACATACCTACTTAGGGATTTTGCAGCGTGGAAAGGCAGAAGTCAAGTCTTTGCCGAATACACACCCTGCTCTTCCCCACCCCCACCCCAATAGATATAGCTGAATTAGAGAACCTTAAATGTCAGTTTAACAAGAAAAATATAACTGTCTTTGATTCAGTAACACAGGCTACATGCTGTGATTATGTTTCCTAATGGCTAAGTGCCACAATCTTGCATTTAACATAATTTTAAAAATTATAGTACTTTTCCAGTTTCTAACATTGATAAACAGTTAGCAAGTGTGAATTTGGCCTGCTGGCCCTTTCTATTCTGTGAATCCACAAACACCTAGTTGAATGAGAGTTTGATCCCAGGTATTTTAAGATCTAATCTTGACAAAAATGAACCAAGTTTTGCAAATCGAAAGAGGACAGGGAAACATGTGTTTTTGTTTATTGTGGCAAAACATATATATCATAAAATTTGCTGTTCTGGGTGTTTTTGAGTGTACAGTTCAGTGGCATTAATGATACTTACGATGTTGTGAAACCATCACCACCATCTACTTCCAAAAATTTTCATAACCCCAAATAGAAACTTTAGACCCATTAAGCAATAACTCCCCATCCTTCCTCCCTCCAACCCCTGGTAACCTCTAATGTACTTTGTGTTTCTTTGAATTTACCTGTTCTAGATTTGTCATATAAGTGGAATCGTAAAATACTCGCCACTTTGTGTCTGACCTATTTCACTTAGCCTATTTTCAATGTTGTAGTTTCATATTGTAGTATGTGTTAGAGCTTCATTACTTTTATGTCTGAATAATATCCATTGTATATAGCATATCCCACATTTTGTTTATTATTCTTTTGATGAACACTTGGGTTGTTTCCACCTTTTGGCTATTGTGAATAATGCTGCTATGAGCATTGGTGTGAAGTATCTTTTTGAGTCCCTGTTTACGGTTCTTTTGGGAACATACCTTGGAGTGGAATTGCTAGGAAACCTGTATTTTTAAACTATTATATTTATTCATTTTTGCTATCAGTGAGTAGGACAAATGAAGATAGAAAAGTGTCTGAATTTTACAATAAGACACGATTTTCAAAACTCACTTTTGGCTTTTCGTAGCTACTTCGAACTACTAAGCATTTTTTTTGGCACATGGGCACTGCAAAATTTTACTAATTAAAAGATGAAGTGAGAAAGTCTGGGAACCTCGGGTTTATGCACATTGTTTTCTAAATGTGATACTATATTTTGGATAACTTATATTAAATAATCCATTTGTATAAATGTACTGCTGGTTATAGAACCATTCCTTCATTGATAGCCTTCCAGCTTATTTCTACTTTTCAATATTGCAGAGAATGGTGCCTATGAATATATTCATACATATATACATTTATATATATTCATGCTAATATTCCTTCCTGTAGGATAGATTCCTAAAAGTAAATTGAGAGATAAAAAAAGATATACATACTTAAAGTGTTACTACTGCTAAATTTCCCTTTCAAAGGCTCAACAGTGTGTGAGAGTACCCATTTATTTATCCCTCACCACTATTTGATATTATCTATTTAATTTTTACAAAATCTATTTTTAAAAATTTGTTTAAATCACTCCTTAATAAGTAGTGAAATTGGACATCTTTTTAACATGTTATTGGCCATTTGTATTTCTCATGTCAATACCCTGTTCTTGTTTTGACTGTTTTTCTATTGGGATTTTTTTCCTTTTCTTTATTTTTATGAGCTCTATTTTATTAATACCAATCTTTTGTCTTTTCTGTGTTACAGATATTTCTTTCTGCCTGCCACTTGTCTTCTAATTCATTGTACTTTTCCTAAGTATAAATTTAGCATTTTTATGAGATCACATCTTTATGGCTTCTGATTTTTGTGTCATGTTTAGAATGGCCTTCTTACATCAGAATTTATGATCTGCTCATGTTTTCTATTATCCTTTTAAGATATTAGCTTTTGGATTTGAATTTGAATTTACTTGTGTATAAGGAATGAGGTAACAGACTGCGTAAAGTTTTTCCCTGATGGTCAGCTAAATGCCCTGTGTATTTGTTGAATAAAATACAGTCATGCGCTGCATAATGACATTTTGGTCAATAACAGACTGCATGTATGCATATACAGTGGTCTTAAGATTAGAATGGAGCTGAAAGATTCCTTCAAAGGATTTGCCAAGCATAAGGAGGCTGTGGTTGTGGTGGCCAACCACCCTAACGTGGGTGTGGAGAGGATGGCATTGTGGAGTTCCTAGAGGTGGTTTCTTAGGAAGTGACTAATGAAGAGTTGTTGGACCTGGAACAGGAACACATAGTTTAAAAAGAAGCGAGAGAAAACTGCAGAAGAAAAAGAACCCCCACCAAAATTCAGTGAGGTGTTTAGCAGAAGCTTTCACAGACCTCAACAAGCTCCTTAAAATTTGTTTGAAAACATGGATTCCCCCAACATTGAAATCATTAATAAAGAGGTGTATTACAAGCAAATTTATGATGAAAAAAAGAAACAAACCAAGCAAACCACCTTGGACATGTTTCTGAAAAGAGTGACACCTCCCTAAGAAGAGGCTCAGGCAGGTCCTTCAGGGGGTGCTGCAGAGGCAGGCACTGTTATCATAGGAGGTGACAGCTCCATTTTTACCACTGAACACCTTCCAGCGGGACAAGATGTGCAGGTGGAAGGCAGTGACATTGATCCTGACCCTGTACAGGCCTAGGCTAATGTGTGTGTTTGTGTCACAGTTTTTAACAAAAAACGTTTAAAAAGCAAAAAACAATAATTTTATTTTAAAATAGAAAAAAAGCTTACAGAATAGGGAGGGATATAAAGAAATAAAATATTTTTGTACAGCTCTACAGTGTTTGTTTTAAGTTAAGTTTTATTACAACAGAGTAGAAAACTTAAAAAAAAATTACAAAGTTCATAAAGTAAAAAAATTACAGTAAGCTAAAGTTAATTTATTATGAGAAAAATGTTTTATAAATTGGTGTAGCCTAAGTGTACAGTGTTTATAAAGTGTAAGTAGTGGACAGTGATGTCCTAGCCCCTCACACTCACTCACCACTCACACACTGAGTCACCCAGAGCCAACTACAGACCTGCAGGCCCATTCGTGGTCAGTGCCCTGTATAAGTATACCATTTGCTGTCCTTTACACCACATTTGTATGTGCCTTTTCTATGTTTAGATGCACAAATAACTACCATCGTGTTACAGTTGCCTACAGCATTCAGCACAGTAACACGCTGTCCAGGTTGAGAGCCTAGGAGCACAGGGGCTATAGCACACGGCCTAGGAGTGCAGTAGGCGGGGCTGGGAAGTGCTCCGATGTTCGCACGGTGACCCAAGGCCCACGCAGTTCACAGAGCGTATCCGTCACTTAGCCAACACACGACTGTCTGATTTCCCCATTAATTTGAATGATCACTGGTACCAGATGCTGATTTCTCATAGATGGTATGTGAGTCTGATTCTGGACTTAGACCTTTGAACCTTTTCCTATACCAGTTTTACACTATTTAAAACAATTTCACTTTATTATTTTAAACATTTGAAGCAGTCTTATTATCTTTATTTTTTTTCTTTTTAATTCATTTTTATTGTTAGACTTACTGTGGTGACATCTGTTATTATCTTTCTTATAGCGGTCATTTAGTTGTGAAATAGGAATATTAGTAAAAAGGTTTTTTGCTTTTGTTTAAAATCTTTTGGGTTTTAGTTTTTTAATGTAATTTGGGACCTACAGAAAAGTCACAAAAGTAAAATGGAGTTTCCTTTATTCTTATCCAGCTTCCGCTATTGTAAACATCTTACATGGTACAATTATTGAAACCAAGAAATTTAACACTAATATAATCCCATTAACTGATCCGTGGACCTTCTTTAAATTTTGGCAGTTTTCTCGCTGACGCCTTTTGTACTCCTAGACCCAGTCCAAGATCCCACATTGTATTCTCATGGCAACTGCTTCCACCTGAGACAGTTCCAGTCTGTCTTTCATGACCTTGACACTTTTAAGAACACTAGTTATTTTGTAGATTGAGATTTTCATCTGAGTAGGTCCAGCATATGCATTTTTAGCGATAATACTAAGGAAGTGATGTGCTCTTCTCAGTGCATTGTATTAGGGGGTACATGTTGTCAACACGTCTTATTTCCAGTGATATGATCTTTGAATAATATCTTTCAGGTGTCTCCCTTTGTAGTTATTGTCTCCTGGGGAGATACTACCCCATTAGTCATCATACTTTCACCCACTAACTCTAACATCTATCCGTGGTTCTTGCTACAACAGTTATTACTGGGGGTGTTTACCTAGTGATGATTTTCTGTTTCCATCATTCCTTCTACATTTAGCAATTGAAATAATCCCTTCTCCCCACTTATTTATTCAATTATTGCCTTACACTAGTAGGGGCCCATGGATTTATTTTGTTTTAATGCGTTATTCCCCATTACAATATTATTTTACCAGTTATTTAACAGAGATAGAAACAGTGCCATTAAGTACTTACAGGTGGTTTCAAATGTAAGGTCCCCACAGCTAATACAGGGCTTATTATTTTCACTTTTAAGGGAAAATGAAATTAAAATTTTCTTAATATTGTAACTTGGATCAGAGTAAAATTTACAAATTATCTGCACAATTCAGTTGCCAAATGCTCGGTGTGTTTACAAGCTCCCTCCAATGAAGAGGTTTGGAGAAAGTGGAGTGTGGAGCTGGCACAAAGCCAACCATGAAGCATGCCGGACAGTAGGGATAGAGCAGCAGCCTGCTGCTCGGACTGTGTGCAAAACATACATTGAATACAGTTTAGTAAAGGCAAGAGATTAAGTAGTTAGCTGGCTGGAACCAGGGGCTGGAACTTTGAACTTTTCTTTCTAGATATTAATAGTGATGTCATTTTGAATGTATCTAACTTGTATTCTTTCCAGGTTTGAAGTCAATAAAAGGAAACTGCAATACTTTTTATACTACTGTTTTTAAAGATGTCACTTATAAGGAACTTAAAAACCTCTTGAATTCCAAAAAAATTATGTTAATTGATGTCAGAGAGACCTGGGAAGTGCTTGAATATGGAAAAATCCCCGGATCTGTCAATATACCACGTAAGTGACATGTGCCTTAAACTGATTCATTATAAAAATGTATATTCAGTAATTTACTGTATCTAAAATTTGATTGAGATTCTTAACATTTTCTTTCAGTGGACGAGGTAGGTGAGGCTCTACAGATGAACTCAAAAGACTTTAGAGAGAAGTACAATGAAGTAAAGCCATCCAAATCTGACAGACTAGTGTTTTCTTGTTTAGCTGGAGCGAGAAGCAAGAAGGCTCTGGACACAGCAGTATCTCTGGGCTTTAACAGGTACATAGATGAAAGATCAAAATGGATTCAAAGACTGTGGATTGCAATGTTTCATTTGTGTTACATTGTTATTGGTTTACTGACAAATTACTTAGAATTACATTAACAATGGCAGGATAGCTAGACTAAGAGCCTCTGACTTTTCATCCTACTCAAAAGTAACACAATCTTTTAAAAAGGCTAAAGTCTAATAGTATAAGTAGCCACTACATCTCTAAATCTCTAACGTTCTTATCTCTAAAGTTCCTATCAACCGTGTGTTAGGAGAAAATGTTTACAGCACTAACTATGTGATGTATGTTTTTAGTGCTACACACTACGCTGGAGGATGGAAAGAATGGGCATCCTATGAATATTCTGAGAACAAACAAGAAAACTGAAGTTTGGAAGACAGGCTGGCGCTATCCTTGTGTACATGCAGCCTTGCATAGCAGAATGAGCAAAAGAATAAAAATCTAGCATGGCACCCCAAGTGAATCAGCAGACTGTTCAGGCCCTAGAGCCAGCCTGTCCAACCCTTTTCCCACTGGCCACATGCTGCCCAGGGAGGTCCTGAATGTGGCCCTTAATATAAGGTGATGGAAAGAGAAGTCACATTAGGTGGTGAACTTATTATACATCAAGTTGACAATGCACTGTAGAACTGTATGCCTGAGACCTATGTAATCCTTGCTAACAGATGTCACCCCAATAAGTCTAACAATAAAAATGAATTAAAAAAAAAATCTAGCATGGGAAGGGGATTTTGTGTAAGTCAATTATTTGTTGAAATCTTTTTCTCTACTGTGAATTGAGACTACCACTTCCCGCTGCCTACTTCCAAAGGCTACTTAGGATTGAGATAATGTGACTTCCCATGAAATATAAGGGTTGGGAGTCTAAGAATTATTTTTTAATAGTTTAGGTGGTTCAATAGTATTCCAAAAGACCAAGTTACTTGTATTACTTAATCATATTGTACGGTCATTTGTGTTAATATACCTTTTGTTCATCAGAGGCTATGAGCTAGACCAGTAGCTTAACAGACTTGACCTTGAAATATCAAGAATCTGGGATCCTTCTAAGTAGGGAATATGTGAACAATGAAAATACATTAACAGCATCCAAAGACTTACGGCAGTGTTGTGACCAACGTGGTAATGATATAATTCCCAAATTTAAAATTAGTATGATCTATGGGGGTTGAAATCAAAACAGTGGTTGCTTCTGTAGAGGGAAGATTAACTGGAAAAGGCAAGGAGGGAAATTCTAGGGTGATAGAAATGCCCCCTATATCTTGAGGTGTTGGTCCATAGGTATTTACTAAAACTCATTGAAGTGAATAGTTAAAAATACACATTTTCTGTAATTATATCTCAATTAAAAACAATGAAAATAGAAAAAACATTTCATTATAAATGACTCCCACTAGCATGAGTATACTAGGACTGTCCAGAAAAAAATCCAGCCATAAATGCCTCTATTTTTTCATATTACATGGCTGGATACTTTCTGGACAGCCGTCATCTATCTTCAGAATGTTAAGTCTTACACTTGTTATACACTAGTGTACTGGTGATAAAACAGATTTGTGCTTTCTTCTATCCGTGCCTCTTCAGACCTGTTTTCTGTCTCATTTATATAGCCATTCAGATCATATAAGGCCTAGCAAGTAGAAGGACTTGGTTTGTCCTAAATGACATATTAAGCCATTAGAGAATCTGCAGTAGGGAAGTGATGTTATCACCTTGAACTTCTATTTCTGATAATGTGTAGTTTCCAGAAGAGCAAATTCCCTACAAGAACTAGAGAAACTGGAAAATACATCTCTCTCTCACACACACACACTTTAATGTTGCCTTATCCTCTAGCAGTGGTTCTCAGCCTTCCTAATGCCGCGACCCTCTAATACAGTCCCTCATGTTGTGGTGACCCCCATAACATATTGCTACTTCATAACTGTAATGTTGCTACTGTTATGAATCGTCATGTAAATATCTGGTATGTGTTTTCCGAGGGTCTTAGGCGACCCCCGTGAAAGGGTCGTTCGGCCCTCAAAGGGGTCGCGACCCACAGGTTGAGAACCGCTGCTTTACAGCTTTCCTTCTCCTTGGATTCTTAGTAATTCTTGATGCTTTTAAATTGATTGTATTTATATAAACAAATATTACTATGGCAAATATACTAAAGCAGCAAAGATGTGAAGAGCCACAATCCCATGAAGGAGGAAAGCCATACTGAATGAGCTACTGCTCAAGTACTAGGCCTGTCAAAGAGTAGGAATTGGGTAAATACACCAGACTTTTAGTTGGAACCCCAAATAGCTACACTCTGGGAGTAGAGTACCAGAAACTGACCAACTTTCATAAAAATAAAAGACCTGCTTTGAATCAACTAAGTCCCTGAATGAATTAAGGCGATCTTCCTGATACCGTAAAGGCCTACCAAAGTCAGTCCTCTATTGGAGAAAGATACCTTACCTAGCCACAGCAGGAGCTGGCAACAGGAAATATTTTAAGTTACCATAAAGTCTCTTTTCCAGCTACTTAACTGCTACTGTCAGACAAAAGCAGCCATAGACAGTACAGAAACTCATGAGTGTAGCTGGATTCTAATAAAACTATTTATGGCCACTGAGGTTTGAATTTTATACAGGTTTCATGTGTTCCCAAATATTATTCTTTTCATTATTTTTCAACCATTTAAAAATATAGCAAACATTTATAGCTCAAAGGCCAGCCAAAAAACAGGTGTGAGGTCCATGGGGCACCGTTTGCAGACCCATCAGCAAATTATTCCTACAGTTTTTCATATATAATGTACAGAATTTTATCAATACTTACTAGAAATAGCAGTAAATAGGATCTCATAATTGAAAAATGAAAGAAAAAATACAATAGATCCACAAAAGAGCTACATATTGGGAGTTTTCAGACACAGACTTTAAATTAACTCGTTTATATATTCAATAACATGACAAAATAGAAAAACTTACTAGTGGTATGGAAACTACAAAAAAAGTACCAAATAGAAACTCTCAAATTTAAAAATACAGAAACTGAAATTAAAAACCCAGTAGATGGTAGATGGGTTTAATAGCAGATTAGACACAAGTGACAAGAGGATTAATAAAAGTGAAAAAACTTAAGTACACATATTAACATAAATGACTTGCAATGTTGAGAGAAAAAGAAAATTCCATAACCATACTTTACAGTAGTTTGAAAACATGCAAAATAATACCATTTACTATTTATATATGTATGTATATATATATGTACATATAGCACAAGTAAGTTATGAAAATAATAAATACCAAATTCGTAATAGTTTCCTTTGGGAAGAAAACATAGGAAGCTTTAACAATATTGTTAATATTTTATCTAGCAGGTTTGATGGGTAAAAATACACTTATTATTCCTTTTGTAGGTATGGGATAGGAACTTAGTATCCCCACTTGAAGACACAGCAGGTTCTACAATTATAATACCTTTGGATTCCTGATTCTTTTTTAAAGAAAACAACTTACAATAAATAATGTATCGTATCTGGGTATCCTATACCCAAATATAATTTTACATATATATTTTTGAAAAAGCAAAGGGTTAATAAATTAATTAGAATAATTTCTATTTAGAGCAAACTTATAAAGACAAGTTTAGTTGTCAGTTATTCTGAAATAAAAATTTAACAGATTATATACCTAAAACTGCATTGACTTTTACACTCTAAAACTCTAAAAAGTAAAACCATTACTAAGGTCTATGGTATCAGATGCCACAAAACATAAAAATATAACATGATTTAATAAATCATTAAACAAATGGCTGTTTTAATCATGAGAGAATATGATTTACTCTGATAATGCAAGGGTAGATCAAAAGTTTTAGAAATGTAGAATGTACTGTACATTATTTTCATCATGGGATATCCTAGAAAAAGTGGCAACAGTGGACAGACAGCCTCAGAGTTCTGCATTATCGAAGTCTCAGGTTTCCTTCATTTATATTGTCTTCTTACCTGCCCTATGATCTCAGTGAGGTCTCCTGGATTCTATGATAATGCACCCTTTTGCTATCTACTATGTATATGTCATAGAAATATTGGATACAAGTAGAATCAGTAGCTAATCTGTGAGAAATTTGTTTCATTAAGGACAAGTGGAAAACTGAGTGGTCCTTCCATCCAATAGAAATGATTTTTCAGTGTTTAAAAAGGGCAGCAATTAGTGGAAAAATGTAATTCTGTCAACCTTTTTTCAGTGCTACAAGTTTCTCCAGGAGCCAAGTTAAGGGAAAAGGAAAAAGAAGAGAAATTTTAATAAAGTATTACAATGGTAGAATCTGAAGTATAGCCACATGGGGAATAGTTTCCCATTTAAATCACATATGCATGTCAGATATTTAATATTCTGCTGTTGTTATTACTGTGTGAATCAGTACAATATGGTACTTGTTTAAGGGCAGTTGATATTTTGGGTTGCTGTTTGCATTCAACATTAATGGGTAAAGAAGGCAGGTGAAACTTCCAGCTAAACCTCTGGGGGCAGGAATGGCAGTGAGAGCCCTTACTGAAATCAGGAAGACAAAGTGAAATTCTGAACCCTGAACGGTGACACCTAGCCCCTTGACCTCACTTGTCTCCAAGAACTGACAGCCCAGTTCATACCACCTCAGGGAGCTAGAAGCTTCCTCTCTAGAAAGACTGACCCATCCCAAAGAAGCAGCTTCAGAATATGAGGGTGGGAGGGATAGCAAATGAAAGTTCTGTTGCTCCTTTAACCCTACAAGGAAGCCCACCGCTAAAAAGCCTACCCATGCACAGACCCTCCAATTAGCTTTCTCTGTGCTTCTCAAATAAAAAGGATCCTGAGATAATCAGGCAAGATTATAACTTGAAAGACTATGACCAAACAAGAAAAAAAGCAACTTAAAGGAAATACAAGGAGCAAGGAAAAATTCTAAACCAAGAAACCTAAATTAATATCCTTAGGATAATACATTGCATTCAAACAAGAACAAGGTGCTACTCAAAAGAAAAAGGAACCTTCAGTGCACCTTTTCTCAAGAACCTAATTAATGATGTACTCCATTAAAACAAGACATAAACAATCAAAGAAAGAGAAGGTGTTTCCCCGTATCTTTGATAAACAAGAGAGATGAAGGATTTGAGGAAGAATGTCTCCCTGTGAGTGTAACTCTGGGGAGTAGGTGAGTAATGATTCTGGTGATAAATTAATAAAAAATACAAAGTAAACTGAACAAATTACAACCAAGGCAATCACTACTTTCAAAAAGAAAAAAATATTCTACAAATGGTGGCAGACCTAGGTCCTTGATGCCTCAGTATTTTACCAAGCTGCGTGTCAGCAGTGCTGGATGAAACAAAGCAGTGTTTTCCACAGCATGTCTCACCTCCCAAATATTTTACAAATATTATCCAAGAATGACCCATTAAGAGTGAGACTAGTTTCCATTATTGTTAGCTGCCCTAAACCCCTATATCCTGTTCATGTTACTGGCACCTACCTCTGATACTGTATCCATATCACAAACACTCTGCATACCTAGAGGATTTCTTACTGTTGGTTAAAGGCACAGCAATAATGTTACACATATACACAGAATAGGGCTATGTATAGTATTTAAAAGGTTTTTTAAATATTCTAAAAGGAATTGTAACCACAGCATACAACAGTACACATTATCTATGTATACTTATTAGATATTGAATATAAATTTAACAAAAAATTATACAATTCAATTAGGAGAATGACAGAAGTCCCAGTGAAGAACCAGGTTGGGAGAGAAGGGTAAGAGTAAGGGGTGTGTGAGAAAGTGAAATCTTCGTTTTCTGTAGTAAGAACTTAGTAGATAATATTTACAATTAAAAAAAAAATCAAAAGAAGAGAAACTGGAGGTAAGCAGAGGATGAAGTAAGGTAAAGTATTTAAGAGCATGAGCCCCAAAGCCCAGTTGCTCATGTTTTAAGAATTAGAATCTAATCCAAGATTGTCACTTGCTTGGCCTTTGATTGGGTCAGTTAACTTTCTGTTCCTCTTTCCTCATTCCTAAAATGAGTATTCTGAGAATTAAATGACTTCATAATGTAAAGAATTTAGAATGTACCTGTCACATAGTTAAGTGCTCAAAAATGCTCATTACTTGTGAGGGTTCCCTGAGATGCAGTGGCTAGGCTTCAGCGGTCTCAACACCATGGCCCAGGTTTGATTCCCAGCCAGTGAACCACCAATAAATAAATAAATAAAAGAAAAAATGCTTGTTACTTGAAAAAGTAGAATGACACAACTGCAGAAAAATGACTAAAAGTTGCTTGTGGGAACAGGAATGAGAGGTAGGGAGAATAGGGCGAGGTCTAACATTTGCCTTGTTTTTATAGTAGCACTATCCAACAGAATATAATGAAAGCCACAATGTGACTTAATTTTCTTACATTTAAAAAAGTAGGTGATATTAATTTTAAGCTTTAGTACTATATCAAAAAATGATTTAAAAATGTAATCAGCAGCAGCAAATATATATTTTACATTCTTTTGTTTTATACTAAGTATTTGAAATCCAATGTTTTTACATTTACAGCACATCTCAATTCAGACTAGCCACATTTTGAGTGTTGAATAGCCACACATGGCTAGTGGATATCACACTGGACAGTGCAGCCTATGGTAATACTTAATTTTTTTGTTTTTAATGTGGGTAATTTCCCTGGCTGGGAATCGAACCCAGGCCGCAGCACTGAAGCCTACGACTATACCACCAGGGAACTCCCAAAACTTAATTTTTAGAAACAATGCCTATTAATGGCTGCTAAATCACAGAAAGAGACAACCAGACACTATATGCCTCCTGGGGAAGACACCTTTTTTAGTAGTTTAAAAAAAAATTTTGGAACCCAAACTTGATCAAGCCTTTAGATTCAATAACCAATTTACAGAAAATACAAAGGAGAAAGAAACATGTTTAATGGTACCTCAAAGATACAATCAGTAAAATCCGGATGATGGTAAACTCTTAGTAGGCAAGTGAACCAAAAGGGTAATTTTAAAAATGAGACAAAGGAGGAATCCATGAATTTTAAAAGATTTAAAGTATTTATCAATGAATTGCAATGTGTGGTCCTTGTTTAGATCCTGGCTAAAATAATTCGGTAATTTTTCATAATATTTATGAGATAACTGAAAATTTGAACACTGAATATTTGATATTACAAAATTAATATGACTAATTCTTGTTTAGGTATAATAATTTATAGTTTTTTTCTTAAAGAGACATTATCTTTTAGGAATACATACTGAAATAATTATGGATGAAATGGTATCTTGGATTTGCTTCAAAATAATATGCATATTAGAGGAAGTGGGTGGGAGTTTGGATGCAATTAAACTGGCCATGAATTGATAATTGTTGAAACAGGTGACAGGTACATGTAGGTTAATTACACTATTTTATTTATTCTTGCATATGTTGTTCTGATTTTCTACGATAAGATGTTGAAAACAAAACTGAAAGTCATCTCTTAAAGGAAAAATCAGTGTTAAGTCAATGAGTGTGATATACGAGGTCAGACAATTACTTTGGTGAATTCATCCTAGAAAAAGTGCTACTTATCTCATTGTCGAATATCACTGTGGTCACCTTTGAGGTACTCCCCTTGGGAAACTGTGCGCCAACACCAGAGCCTAATCCACCCTTCAAAGCAATTTTGGAACTCTTTCTGGAATGAGTTGTCTGGAATCTGACAACAATGTTTGTACAGTGCTGCAAACGTAGGCACACAGTGGCAAGTTTGCAAACTTAGTTGTCAGATTTGGGGCACGACAACAGCAATGACTCTCAGAAAACAACACAAGCATATTGAAAAAACAATTCAAGACATTTAGTCAACATAGCTGGAGAATGTATTTTTATTCTTGCAGTTTTATACTAGGAAGTTGACATTTAATTTAATAATTCATTGTTCACAACTGATTTATAAAAAAATTTTTCCTTAAATTGTACATCAATATCCTATGACTCCAAATTTTATTTATCACTCTCCTTCAAGTCTGAAGAAAATGATTCATTCATTAAGCTCCACAGACAGCACAGTCCCACTGACATTAACATTTAGTCTCAAATCCTACACTCGTGTGAGAATTAGGCATGGCCAGTATTAGACTGGCCTGGAACCTCACTGTGCCCCTGGCTCAGGATACCTGTAAGGGATTTGTAAATCCACACTAAGACACAAAAATAAACTAGGGTGTGTATGTCATATAAAAATCTTCACAGTAGAATAAAAATTAACATTAAAATGTTACCAAATTTCAACCATATTATGGTGTTTTATCGAATTTCAAAATGCCCGATTAACAGTGAATCAAATGCAAATAACTTCATGTAGGATTTTAAAAAATAGTTTGCCCAGCATTTCAAAATGGTTATGGAATTAATATAACTTTTAAAATGTCAAAGTATGCTATACATATTGCACTTTTCTGCTAGGCTGGGCTAGTATCTTCCATGGCAAGATACATAAACTACTGAATAAAATACACTTTTAAATCAATAGGTACTTGATTAATTTCCCTGAAATTATCATCATTACCAAAATCTTCCAGGATTTTGTAAGATTTGATTCCTTAAATACAGTTTTAAAATTTAACTTAAAGAGGGGAAAAAACCCCTCATATAATTGACTTATGTTCTTTTTTGGTCTTTCAGTGACCAAAGACAATTTTAAACAAATTATGCTTCATGTTTCCTGGCTTAATAAAAAGCTACAATTTCTATTATCCAAATTAGGAAAAATCATACTAATCAAAAGCTATTAATTTTGAAATGTCTGTCTGCAGGTCCCCTTAGAACCTTTCCAAACTTTTATAATCAAGATACTTTAATCAATTATGTGCTAGAATCAAATCAACTTATTTTGCAAAAATAAAATCACTTCCCAATATGCTTGACAGAAACAAGCTATTCATTTTCACTTGTATTCCATTGAAGACATTACTGAAATCTGTCCAATGGTTATTTCCAACTGGTCCATTACGGAATTCTTCGGAATGTTTTAAGATTGGCTGTAGCTAGAGTTCTGACTTCCATTTGGACCCTGCTCTCCTTCACTGTTCAGTGGGGAAGAAAGAGATTTTATACCAATTAAAAGACTCATTTTTAACACCCTGATGAGCCTACTAATTTTTAGAATTAGTTATTCTGTGGCACAAATCTACAAAAGAAAGACATTCAAAATTGTAATACACCGATGTGGGAAAATTAAAATCCAGAAGACTAACATTTGGTTTTATGTTTTTATTCTTATATAACTTAGTATCCTCACACATGACAAGCATTCTGCAATTTAGTGTCCATATACACTCAAAAAATTTATAGAGTATAGGATTTCATTATCATTACAGGTATCACTCAACATAGGGAATAGAGATTCTGAACAAATGTGCTATAAAATTAAATCTTACATATAAAATCTTATTCCTATTAACAAATTATGAAAACCAAGAAGTGTTTTTACAAAAAAATTTATTGTCCAAAGGCATACTAAAATTGTATGGAAATAACCCAAACCTTTATACATCAGAAATATAGTAATTTCCTCAAAAATGCTAAATATTTAAAAATAACTGAAACTGAAAATACCAGGAACTGTGGCAATAGGATTATTGCCTTATCTTGTCCAGCATCATCTTGCAGCATCAGGCCCTTCCACTACTGGAGAATCACTCAGGGGATTTCTGCAAAAAATGCATCCAAAGATAGCTCTTTGAATGACTGCCTCAAAGCAGCTCCTTGTGTATTTTTTCTAAACAGTGACATTAACTTATCAGATCTACAAATCTATCTTAATGTTTTATAACTTATTTTTCTTGATAAATGATTAATATGGGCAGTATTTATTTCCCTTCTGACCTTGTTTCCCTATTCCAAAATGGTCTGATGTACAGAGAGAGCTGAGAACCACTGAACTAAATGAACAGATCCTATTAAAACAACCCCCCACCCTTAGCACAAGTGATTCTTATTTGGCAAAACTGTTGTGTGTCATGGGTCATTTGGGTCACTCAAAAGCCAAAATTATTTAGTTATCTTTACAACACCAGATCAATAATCTAAGTTTTTGAAAACTGCTATTGAAATTTATAAAATAGGATATAGCCAGTTGTGAAAAAACAAAATGGCACTTAGTCAAACTGACATGGGACTACTACAAAATTTGTTATCCCTGAATTTCAGATGGACTCCTAATTCTGTCTTGTTTAAATTTATGTATACTATATTGCCATATGTTGAGGGATACCTGTAATAGGCCTGCCATTGCATTAGGAAAAGTTGCTAAATAGATAATTAGACTAAACTTTATTAAATGAGACATTCTCAACCAATCAAGTCACGAACTTAAAAAAATAAAGCAATTAGTATGTATTAGGAAGTTTTAGAAGAAATTAACAACAAAAAAGCATACTACTCAGCTCTAAGAAAAGAAGAAACACTACCATTTGCAACAGAATAGACGGACCTTGACATCATTATGCTAAGCAAAATAAGCCAGACAGAAAAAACAAAGAACCATATGACTTCACTCATATATGGAATATAAAACTGAAAGCAACAAAGAAACAAAAACTCATGGACCCAGTCAATAGTTTAGTGGTTACCTGAGGGGAAGGGGGTTGTGGGGAGGAAGCAGAGGGAGGAGGAGTCAAACATCCGGTGGTGGAAAGAGAACTGACTCTGGGTCACACAGCGCCAACACATAGAATATGTGTTGTAGAATTGTACACCTGGAACCTAATGTAATTTTTACTAACCAATGTCACCCCAATAAATTAAACAATAAAATAAAAATAATAAAAATAAAACAAAGTAACAAAAATAAAAATAAGTAACAAAAATAAAACAAAATAAAAAAAACAAAAAAATGTAATCTATGAAAGAATATGTGATAACGCACATGAAATATATAATTAAATGGAATCAATAATTAAACTCTACAAAGTACCTGTTTGGAGGAGGTTTTGGTTTCGGCATCTTACTAAGAATAGTTGCCATCTCTTTCCTCTCATCAAAATTCTTCCACTGCTCATATAGTTTTAAAATAACCCTGATTATTTCCAAAATCTGTAAGAAAATATTTGGAAAGTTCTCACTGGCAACATCAAACAGCATTTAATATGTAAAAACTACATAGCATATGTACTAGGCACCCCTCAAAATCCAGTGAAAAGACAGTCTCTGTCCTTGAGTAGTCAGGCTATATTAGACAATCCTGATAAATGTGAAAGTAGTATTTTTATCACACTATTTAGGCTTTTCCTCCCAGCCTCTCATCTTTTAAAATGTATGCCCTGTCCATCCTTATCCACCTCTCTGCAGTTGGTTTCTTTCTGTAGACTGCTGCTATCTTAAACCAAAATAATACAGTGATGTACTAGGAATAGAGGTCTAAATCATGAAGAAATTTGCCACTGAAGAATATGCTCCTCTAATACCAACTGTTTCAAACAATTTAATGGGAGGTAGTGCATAAAAGATGTTATTCTGATTCTGTTAAATACTGTACACATGAGTTAAGGTGCTTAAAAATTGGCAGCTACATAAGTTTCCAAATTAGTTCTTTTTTCCTCACCTAAGTACACCTAACCTTGGAGAGGTAGAAAAACAGGCAAAAACCATTTTTCCAGGATATGAGCTGTGTTTCAGACGTTTAAAGCAGTATTTACTATCACTAGGTAGCTTTTAAAATAATTCTGAAAACTAGAGGATGCTCTGCAACTAATCAAACCAAAAGTTTGCCATTCTATTTAAGCCTAAAGAGTCAACATCAACTCTTCTTGCCAAACATGTTCGTTTATATTTAGTCTGGTGGACATCATATTTTAGGCTCATGATAAGTAAATATGACATTAACTTTAAAATGTTTAAGTTTATATTCAACTAAGGGAATTTTAAAGAATACCTTCTCCATATCCACAGAAAGCTCAGCAAACCACTGTCTGGCATCTTTCTGCTGTACAACACAGGCTACATGTAGGCAAGCTGGAAAGAAAACAAGAAACAAAGGCCCATGTTTAACTACAAACATGGAATGTTTGGACTTAGAACTAAAGGTAGTATTTTCACTTAAAATTTTCATGTATATTTTCCAATGTTCTCTTTTAAAATTGCATCAGTGCATATAACAGTTACTACTGGCCATCCCATCAATTTAATCTGATAGAAAGAAAAACTACTAGACTATATTAAGGTTTTTGACATCTCATGCTTCTCACTGTGTGCTACACATGGTGAAGCTGCCTTGAGAGTCAGGGCATGTTAGGAAAAAAATCCAATGAGAAAAATGAGAGCAAAGAAATGAGCCCTGACCAGGATAGAAAGTAGTGCTCAAAAGTCAGTGTGATGGGGGGGGGGGGGGGGGGGGGGGGGGAGTAAAAAATCCCAACCAATCAATACACTAATAAATTTCAATATTCACTATGTTTTGATATTTCAATTGAAAGTGGTGTTTTAAATTTGGTGAAACCTGGGCACACTAATACAGAATTAAGTATTGTAATAAAATAGAGCTTAGAAAAAAACTAATGTACTGTATATAATAATTGTATATATTATATACAACTAAGAGAGATAGTAAAAATGCCTGAGGACAACAATCTACATCATAATTTTGCTTAATATAATTCCTACTGAGTAGCCAGGCAAGCCCAGCTTGTTAAGAGTTATATTCTCTGGTGTGGTTATACATATAACTTTACTAAGGATGACATTCTAGGTAAACAATGACTCAAATGTGAACTGGCATATTGGTTGCCCCAAATCAAATAAGCTATAAAGTAGGGTTTAGGTCCAGGAAGTACTGAGAGACCAAAGGACTGAAATTATAATAACAGGTAATTAAAACACAGTGGGAAATGCCATAAGGGCACAGGTAGAGTACATTAGAGATAGAGGAGGCATCCTAAACCCAGAGTGAAATGATGTAGAAAGTTTGGTGGGGGGAGGCTATCACTAAAAAGGCGATGTCTGAGCCAAGTCTTAAAAAAAAAGGTGAGAGTGGGAGCAGAGAATGGTATGTATATAAAATGGTATATAAGAAGCTATGGATTTTATCCAAAAATTGGGAGCTATGGGTTTTATCTAAAAATTGGAAGGAGCACTAATTGGGGAAAAATTCTGCATTTTAAAGAGCTCTCCTTATTTCCACTTCAGGGTTTCTCCACCTTGGCAATGTTGACATTGTGGGCTGGACAATTCTGAGACTGGCTCGTGCACTATATGATACTTAGCAGCATCTCTGGCTTCTACCTGCTAGGTAACAGTGGCATCCCATGCCAGCTGTGACATCCAAAACCATCTTCAGACATTGCCAAACATTCCCTGAGGAGCAAAATTATGTCTGGTCGAGAATCACTAGCCTAGCTCAAGTGTAGAGGATAGGCTGGCTGGCTCTCTAAGAACAGGGATCCTGTAGGCCAATTGTTCAGGCGGACTATTACGGTAACCTGAATAAAAATGAGATGATGGCTATACAATTACTTAAGGTATCAGTTACCAATACTTAACAACAAGTATTGGTTACCATCTAGATGGAGGTACTGAAAGAGATGAAAAGCCTAATTGCTATGTTTCCAACTAAGGTAACTAACTAGTGCTATTCACCAAGCTAGCAAAGACATTAAAAGGAGGTTATTTGGGGGCAAAGTGATGAGTTCAGTCCTGTTCATGAGTCTGAGGTTTCAGTAAGATGTCAAGTGGAGCTATCTTATAAGGCTGATGGATATAAAGAACTGCTTAGAAGCAAGATCTTGGTTAATTGAAGGAGTTTAAATGTTTCAGCACAAAAGAGATAGAAGCCACAGGTCTCAGGTCTCAGTAAGACTGCCAAGTAAGAATAAAGACAGGAGGGATGGCAAAGATGTGGCACATGGCCTGCTTGCTATTCCCTCCTTCCTACCCATGCAGATGCCAGCATTCTTTCCCACTGCACCCAGATGCCGCTTTAGAATCCTTCCAAATATACTGCTTTCAGGGAGCTTCCAGTACTACAAAAACATAAATATAACCTATTTGCCACCCCTGATGTAAGAAGAATAATACGTATTAACATTTAAGGAATAAATGAAAAAGGAAAAAATAGTAAGTCTGGACCAATACAAGAATGGCAGGGGGAGGGGAGAGGAGGGGAAGGGGCAGGCGGGGAGTAGGATCCAGATGATAGAATCATGGGTATCAATAGAAGAATGAAAGGGAACAGAAACTAACAAGTACCTAATATATGGCAGGCACTGTTTGGTGCTCTACAAGGTAACACATTTAATTCTTGCAACAAATGTATGGAGTTGTTAGTTTCCTCCACATTTTATGATCAAGGAAACAAAACTCAGAAAGGTTAATTTCCTCATAATTATAAAGGACACAAAGTTTAAACCTAGAACATCTGACTCCAAAGACTTGTGTTCTAACCCACTATACTGCCTTCCATGTATAATAGACTGGTAGCTAACTTCTCTCTCCAGCAAGGAAAGGACCACAGAGGTTCATTTATTAATCTCTGAGGACTCAGGTGGGCTTAGAAGTGACAGCGTCAGTTATTTCATGTAAGTTACAACTAATATTAGCAGACTTAATTTTGAACTTTTCCCCCTAAACAAATAAAAATGTTCTATTTAAACACCGGTTAAAATTATTTTAAATTAAAAAAAAAAAAAAAACTTACCAAAAAAGGGGGGTGGGGGAACAATAATCCTGATTTGTGACAGTTGCAGTTCATATTATTGAAAGTTCACATGCAAGGATTAGTCTATTACTTCATGGAACATAAAAACATAAAGTACAATAGGGTGAAATTTATTTTAGGATGACCTAAATAGGTTTATAATAATTTAAATAATAAAGGTAGACCATGCTTACATACCTAAAGCTATCATGAAAGGAGGATACAGTAGGCAAAGATCCGTTCTGTAGGTATCATTCACTATCCTCCTATAGAAATGTAAATCATATCATTACTGAAACCACAACTACCTCATGTGATTATACATTTCCCCCCAAAGAGGGTTGTTTTCCCCATGTTTGTATACATTTATTTCTCTTTTATATTACTGAAGCACAAATATAATGAATGTGTCAATATTAAGCATATTTTAATGAATAAAATTACAGCTAAATATCTTAAAAATTTAAAACACAATAAATTATAAACAGATATTTTTCCTAATTTTTCAAAAATTAGTAAACCAGATAGGTAACCAGAAATTATACAATGAATTAATATGTACATTGAATACCACCAAAAAGTATTCTGATAATTTTAAAGATAAATTGCTTTTATGTAACAAAACAATGTTTTTTGTTTTTATGTTTTTCAAAATATTCAAATTTTTATGGAAATCAAATAGATAATTTATAGATCCCTATCATTTTCACATTTGTACAAATATAGTTATTAAAATTCAACAAGTATATATTTTGCTCAACATAAAATATCTTGGGGCACTAATTTAATTACTTTAAAAATACTAAACTTATTATTTAGTTGTCAGCTTTCCTAGCTAATAACATGTTACACTATGAATAACTTCTGTTCTAATTACCATGCAAGGGGAAGCAACATGTCTTCTTGGCCCATGTCCTGCACATACTGGAGCAAAGGTCTATAAGGATGATACACTATCAAGCAACAATCCTAGAAACAGTTTAAAAAATGTGTATGTATAAAAACAGATTTATTACAACACAAAAACCTTATCATTACCCAACTGATTTGTAATTATGTATTTCAAAATGTATTGCTCTAACTCATGCTTGCTTCCCTCTCTTAAGCAAGCAGTATGGCAGCCCTAAGCTCATAATAGTGAAGGCAGTGCTCTCTCTGGAATATACCTTGGTAAATCGGTTGGCAGTCAGTCAGCATCCATTCCCTTAGAGACTCAAAGTGTCACATCTGCAACACACTGAAACCTCTTATTAGCCTATAAATCCGTAATTACCAACTGGAGGAGCAGAATTCTGCCAAAGACATAATCTATCTTTAAATAACACCACACACATACACAAATTGTGCAAATAATTGACAGTGGTTTAATGTCCTGACTGGTTTGCCTGTAATCCTTTTATTATAATTATTATAGAACAGAAAAATACTCCTATCCTAAGTAGGATATACAAATTATGTTACAGGCTTCCAAGAGTATGCAGGTGATGATGCTACTATGTACTATGGTTTCACCATGATGTATCACTTGGATGGATTTAAAATGCACCTCCCTACAAATCATTTCTTTAAATAATTTATGACTTTACTAAACTTGAAAATAAGTTTTACTCTATTAATCACAGGGAGGAAATATACTTACCATCAGTTCTAAAAGATAGAATTCACATTCTAATATCTGTTTAAAAAAAGATTATAAATGTCAACATGAAACCAAATTAGATGAGTCTACCTTTATAGACATACTATCACAAAAACTTATTAAAACTTTTTTAAAATCAAGAAAATAAACATAGAAATACAATAAAAAAAATAAGAAAAAAGAGAAAAAAACGAAAAAAAAAAAGAAAAACCAAGAAAATAAACATAGTAGCTTATATCAGAACGAACATACACAATAAAAATTACTTTTTACTATTACATATACATGCAATTATGATTATAAAGCATTTTAACCCTTAAAAGAAAAAGCCAACCTAATATAAGTATTCTTTTTTGCTCCCTAAGAAAATCACCAAGTGCCTTCTTTAATTTCAGTGGGGGCAGAAGCGGAAGTCTAAGCATTCTTATTACTTATATTTATTCAAAATATCCTGTATAAACTTCAGATTTTTCCAATATACTTTCTATTCAACAAATGCAAAAATATAATTATCTCCACTTAAATGTTATTATATTATAAATCAGTAAAAGGAAAAGAACACTAAAAACAAAACCAAAAAATACAATTTAAACAGAATAAAGAAATCTATTGCAAGGTGGAAAAGGACATGCCTATTAAAATGTCAACAGAAATTCATCTTCTAAAACAAGGTAAATTTTCAAATGTGGTTTTCACACTATTCCATTATAGTAGTTAGCTCTAGCTGCACATTAGTATCACCTGGGAGCTTTTAGAAAATACCAGTCCTCAGGCTTCGAGCCTGAAAGTTTTTATTTAGTTGGGCTGGAGAGGCCCTGACATTAATGTTATTAGGTTCCCAAAGTGATTTAATGGGTACCTAAGGTTTATAACCACTGCTATGAAGTATTCTTAAAAATGGTAGGAGTAATTTAGATTTAATTTAGAATTATACTCTTGTAGTATTTGAAACTGCCATTTCTAGAAGACTATTTAAAGTGTATTCAAACATAACATGGACCTAGTTTATATGCCACTTTGACAAAAAGTTTTACTTTATACAATATACTTACATGGTTCATCCTATAAGGAAATTCCTTTGGAAACGCATATGAAAATCTAGTTTTTACTGCAAAAAAAAACCAAAAAAAACAAAGAAAAAACAACTTAAACTGAGAAAATGAGAAAGGGAATTAATCCAAAATTTCTTTAATACAGCGTAGAATATTAGAGGTAGGGCTAAATCATTTCTAGTAGGGCCACTTGGAAATGCTTAGGGACCCAGATTTTATATTTTGTTTTCAGGCAAGGACAAAGACTGAGTGGCAGGAAACCGTAGGTTGTCATCTATATTACAACTACAGAGCCTCAATTATATATTTAATACAAGTATTAAGGATTCTGCAGCTTAAAAAAATAAAGACAATAGAAAAAAACAACTGACTTTTATTATCTCTAAAATTTTTCCGGCTCTAGAATGATATTGTTTTAGTCTTCAGTAATTTGACTTAGAAAAAACAGAAGCTCTATATGTATATATTTATATGAGGTCTGATGATTAAGATTGCGAACTCATCCTAGAAAAAGTGCTACATACCTCATTGCTGAATATCACTATGGTCACCTTCGAAGTACTCCCCTTGGAAAGCTATGCACTGATGCCAGTGCCTAGTCCACCCTTCAAAGCAATTTTGGAACTCTTTTTCTGGAATGGCCATCAGAGCTGTCATCGTATGACCCTTGATGTCCTGAATGTCTTCAAAACGTATTTCTTTAAATACTTCTTATCTTCGGGTAAAAAAAAAAGTCACTGAGGGCCGGGTCAGGTGAGTAGGGAGGGTGTTCCAATACAGTTATTTGTTCACAGACAGTGCCGTGTGAGCTGGTCACTGTCGTGATGCAAGAGCCATGGGTTATTGGCTAAAAGTTCAGGTTGTTTTAGTCTTTTTCACACAACCTTTTCAGCACTTCCTAATAGTAACTTTGGTTGACTGTCCAACTGTTAGAAAATTATAATGAATAATTTCTCTGATATCGAAAAAGGTTAGCAACATTGCTTTGACTTGATCTGGACTGACAGAACCTTTTTTGGTTGTGGAGAATTGGCTGATTTTCATTGTGCATTTTGATGCTTTGTTTCAGGGTCGTATTGGTACACCCACGTTTCATCACCAGTGATAACAGGGCCCAAAACATCATCTTGCCTCTCCAAAAGGTCTTGGCAAACTTCAACTCTCCTTTCCTTTTGTTCATCGGTGAGCTCCTTTGGACCATTTTTGCACATACCTTTCTCATGCCAAGATTTTCATTTAGGTTTTCCTTTTTCTCTATTGACATTCAGTTGGTCCTCTGTGCTTCTCACAGTCAGCAAATGATTCTGATGCACAATTAGACGAATTTTTACAAGGTTTTCATCAGTTTTGCTCATTACTGGCCACCCTGACCTCTCTTCATTAGTGACACTTTTTCTCCCCTCAGAAAAGTGTTTAATCCATTTGTACACTATCATTTTCTTCATGGCATTATCTCCATAAACTTGGACTAACCTGTCCCTAATTTCACTTCTACTCTTGCCAAGTTTAACAAGAAATTTAATGTTCAATTGCTTTAATTCAAGCTCTGACATTCTTGTGATAGCACACAAAAACACACAGCAACAATAAATGAACGCCACTCAGCAAGATACTGCCACACATTGACACGAACACAGCTGTGAGACACAGATACACCAAGGTTATGACACCTTACCAAGTTGTTTGTACAGTGCTGCCAACATAGTAAGTACAAAGTGGAAAAAGTTCGCAAACTTAATTGGCAGACCTCATATGTATATATTTGTAAATATATAAATTGGAAGAATACAACCCAAAAATGTTAACAGTGGTTATCTCTGTGATTTAAGGATTTTTTCTAATCTGTACTTTCTAAACTTTTTATAACAGATACTTATCAAAAGATATATTTTAAGAAAAGCATTAATATATGTGCAAAGTTCTCTAGGACTTTCTCATGCCACACAAAAATACAATCTCTAATTACTATTTTTCTTAGTCACTAAGAAAGTACAAATGAAAAAACTGTTAATTATCAGTCCTCTATCTCCTCAAAATGGTATTAGTGTATACATTTAAGTACTATTTGACATAAAGGTATTCAAGTCATTATGATGCAACTTTCAATCAAGTGACTAATGACTGACATTAGGAAATTTATACTTAATCTTTCCTTTCCTAGCTCCCTTAGTTAATCTGAAAACATACCTATTAAGGTTTCTGAGTTTTACAAATCCTTCTGATATAAACAAGATGTAACATGTACAAGTAAAACAGGTACTTATATAATGATAACCAATCAACAAGGCAAAATGATCTTTGTAAATAAAACAAATCTGTACTCCTAATCCCTAGACCTTGACACCTAACTTACTGAGATTAAATTTACCTAATGCTGTCAAGTTATTTCCTACCTACCCTCTATAATAAAAGCTGCTCCGCATTTTGATTTCCTATCTTCTAACTTGGAAGGAAATGCATTCTTCCTCTTTTGCTACCCCTAGCACTTGTGCATTTGCTTTCATCTACTCAACTAACTGATAGTTCCATTTTGGGGGGGCACCTTTAACCAAATTATATTCCTCTGCTTTTTTAAAGTAGACTTTATTTTTAGAACAGTTTTAAATTTACAGAAAAACTGAGAAGATAACAGAAAGTGCCCACATATACCCTGTTATGGACTGAATGTTTGTGTCCCCTAAAATTTCTATGTTGAAGCCCTAAACCCCACATGATGTGAATTGATGGGGGAGCCTCTGGGAGTTAATTAGGTTTAGATGAGGTCATTGGGCCGGGGGGGGGGGTATGATGAGATACTTTTACAAGAAGAGGAAGAGAGACCAGAGGTATCTCCTCTCTCTGCCATGTGAGAACACTGTAAGATAGCTGTCTACAAACTAGGAACTAAATCATGGCTGAAAAAGAACGCAAGGTAGGTGCTTTGATCTTGAACTTCTCAGTTTCCAGAATTGTGAGAAATAAATGTCTGTTTGTTAAGCCACCTAGTCTATAATACTTTGTTACAGCAGTTCAAGCAGACGAAGACACTCAGTCACCCACTTTCCCCAGTTACTAACATCTTACATTAGTATGGTATGTTGTTATCATTAATGAACCAATATGGATACATTATTATTAACGAAAGTCCACAGTCTATTCACATCTCCTTAATTTTTACCCACTGTCATTTTGCTATTACAGGCTCTCATCTAGAATACCACATCACATTTACACGGTATGTCTCCTGGGTCTAGTTGGCCATGATGGAATTTCACTTTCCTTGTTGATGACTGAGTTTTTAGGAGTACTCATCAAGTATTTGGTAGGCCGACCCTCTAATGGAATCTGCCTTATGTTTATTTAATAATCAGACTGAGTTCTGGGTTTTTAGAAGGAAGACCACGGAGGTACAGTGCCATTTCATCATAATCATATCAAAGCTACATCCTAGTACTGTGATTATATCACTGTTGATACTGACTATGATCATCTGGTTGAGGTCATGCTTATCAGGTTTCACCTCTGTAAAGGTTATCTCCCTCACCCACTTTTCATAGTGCATTACATCAGAAGGAAGTCACTATGTACAGCCAACACCTACAGAGTAGAAATTCATGCTTCCCATACTTACAGGTGGACTTAGCTACGTAAATTATTTGAAATTCTTCTACATGGGAGACATGTCTCTTGTGCCCCACTTATTTATTTATTCAGTCATCTATTTGTATCAGTATAGACTCATGGATATTTATTTTATACTTTGGGTTATAATCTAATACTACTTATTTTGTTGCTAAAATTCTTCCAGCTTTGGCCCTTGAGAGCTCTTTCAGTTGGCTCCTGTGTTTCTGTGATATATTCCCATTAATGTAGGCTTTGGGTCTTGGTTTTGAGTACTTCCTTACTTACTGACACTATAAGATGTTCCAAGTCCATTTTATATTTTTCCTGCTCCACTCCTAGATGCAGCCATTTCTCCAAGGAGCCTAAGTTCCTTTTATTGGAGAATGGTATTAGAAACAAAGATCGGGGTATAAGGTGAGCTCATTGCTACTAACATGTCAGTGCTTTTAGACCCTCTTAACCGGGGCTGGGCAAGACGTTGATCACAGTCCACCAGTGGACCACCAAGTAATTTTAGGGTAACCACCTGAATTAAGAAAAAGGTACCATAGCAGATGCCACATTATACCAGGGCCTAGAGGCTAGGCAGCCAATCAACGTAAAAGAAACACATTCTTCATATGCACACATACAGCTCCAAGAGGCAAGAATCAGTTCTTCACAATCAAGGTGGCTGTATATACTGGAGCAAGTGACAATAAACAGCTAGTGGACCATGACACTTGGAGAAAATTATTAGTAGCTGTTGCCCTGAAAAAGTCTGCAGAATACACATATTTATGTGTATTCTGTTAAGGTAAACATGAGTTCATAATGATATATCTAAACCTAATCAATTACCACATTGATCATTCTGGTCTCCTCTACTTGCTTATCCGTAAATTCCCAATCCAGCAGTGAGAAACCTAGTTCTTAACATCTGCCATCTATTTCCCATGAATATATCCATTTAATGAAATTGTTCAGTTCGACCATACATGTATAGCAATTATCAGAATTAACTTGCACCCTCATGGGTGTCAAATTTATATAGAATACAGAGCTTATGTGCACTTCCTTTCACCTTTAGCTTACAGACTAAACTCATTTCCAAAGTTACAAAGATCAGCATCTCCCCACAACCCAATGCCCTTCACTGAGGTTGTTTCACAGAGTAGACTCTTCGTTAACCGGAACTCAAGCACTGGCACTCGCAAGCAACCGGCAAAAACAAAAATCGAAGAAATAATACATTTATCTGGCATGGGTAAAGTTAACTGGGCATCTACTGTATTTGAATACAATTAGATTCTCCTTTTCTCAGCACCCACTCACTTAATTCTTTGCAATCTGGCTACTACCCGACCCCATAGGGTCTAATGACATCATGTTATCGCTCAAAGGTCACAAACCCAAAGGTCTGTTTTTCTTCTCTGGTACACATCTTTTTCTATGCAGCACAAGACACTATGCAAATCTCTTAAAATTTATCAAGTTCCAAATTTCTATCACTGGATTCACATTTCTAAGTGAATGTTCTTCTGATACATTTACACCTAGAATGTCTAAGATTAAATTTAATTCTTTTCAGAACCCACTTACTCTCTTCTCCTGGCACCGCCTCCACCTCCCCAATGCCCAGGCATGAAACCTCAAAAATCATTTTTGACTCTTTTTAAATCTTTTCTTTTCAAAAGTCCTGATGATTCCATCAATCAAATCTAGCTTGCTTGTTCTCCTGGCTGGCCACCAAAACATTGTTTTAAGCCTATGTTAATGCTAGTCTGGATTATCGCAAAACTTAAAAAAAATTTGTTTTCCACCTTAAACTGTTAGCTTTTATTTCTCACAGCACCATATGGTGATAGCACTCATTAGTTTGTAGTTTTCTATGTATTTCAGAGGGCTTGGGGGTTTTTTTGTTGTTGTTTGTAAAATATGGCAAAAAATGCATTGCATAAAGTTTACCATGTTGGACTTCTAATTTCAGAACTGTGAGAAAATAAATTTCTATTGTATAAACCACTCAGTCGTTGACATTTTGTTATGGCAGCCCTAGGAAACTAATCCACTGAGCGAGGCACTGTTCTAATAGTTTTAATCAATATTTACTCATTTGATTCTCTCAATAACTCTCTCACATAGATATTATTAATATTCTAATCTTGCAGATGAGGAAACTGAGACATAGAAGTGTTATGTTGCTCAATTTGTCACATACCACTGGAGCTCAAATGTGAAGTCTAAGTTGCCTGGGCCTATATAATATACTATAAAATTTATTAAATAAAAAAATAAATTCCGATTCATTAGTAACCAAACACTCTTATGAATCATATACCTTTAAGCCTCTGCATGAGAAATAAACAAACTTTTGTAACAAGTATTTTACATTTTTAATATATACCTTCTAAAACTTTAGAAAACAGAAACTAATGTCAGGAGACAATAGGGTTCCTATAATCAAGTACTCAAGACATGAGCACTGCTAACATTCTGATAGATTTCCTTGTGGTCGTTTTTCAATTTTTTAATAATTTGATTTTCCAAAGGGCAATTCAATACTTCATCAATGTCATATATTTGATATAGTAAATTCTGTGGCAAAACTATTACTCTTTTATCCTTAAAAAAATAAGATATGGCACAGAAAAGATTGAACTAGATTATTACACTCTGCTCAGAAAGGGGAATGAATGACCCAAAATTATAAAATTAGTCTGGCTCACAAACTTAAAAACACAAAAGTCTTTTCTGTATAAGATCACAGAAGTTAAAAAAAAAATGGAATTATCTTTTGATAGGTGATGCCTTTTTGCTTAATCTATGAAGACAGAACATAGCATAATGTTAATGCTTTGTATACAACACTTTACAATTGCTACTTTACAATGTTTATTTTCTTTACTGTCACAACTCACAGGCAGCTAAACCTCATCTTCTTAGATAAAAGCTAAAGCCAAAAGGTAAAACAACTTGCTTACAGTTATTCAGCTGCTGCTTAGTAACAGAACTGGTGCTTAGAATTAGCTCTATTGACTACAGTCAACATTTTTTTCTACACCATGTTTTTCAATATGGAGGGAAAATACCTTAGTTCCCATCAAAGACATACATTATAGTTGCAAAAGAAATAGTTTACTCTATCCACAAGAATGACACAATGTCTAGTCATTAGGAAGCAATAACACACAGTAAAATTGGGAAATAGTTTTTCTTTAACTCTTGTAAAAATAAAAACCACAGAGTCAATGTTTGGATCAACAGTTACTATCCAGTTTTAACATTAAAATTAATGTCTTAGAGTCAATACTATTAAGTGGTTTTTAAAATTCTATATTTAAATTTTATTTTTAGCTAAATACACTAGCCATAAAGGTGACCTCAGAAGATTTAATAAACCTAACTAATCTGTCACAGGTCTCATAAACTGGAAAAAAAAAAAAAAGACATTTATATCCTATGGAACTTTCTTTAGAATTACATCCTTAAAGCAGGATATACTTTTTGCACTTACATACAGAAGAAGCAGCAGCAATCAATCTTGTATTTGAGACTACTCCAAACTCCTAGAGAAAAAAAAGTGGATGAGATCACGTCTGTAGAAACCCAATGAATGAAAACAGTATATCCTGTGTTTTTCCCATGTTTATACAGTCTGTTCATCTTCTACCTACTTGAAGTATGATGTACTTAAATCTCTAAATGTATTATTTTCCTTAAAATTGAAACAATTTAAGACAAGTATTTAAATCATTTTATAATTTAACATCATTTAAAGGTAGCAAATTAGAATTCAAGATCTAAAGTGACAATGACAGTTTTTTGCACTCAAATTTCCAAGAAGAAATTTTAGATTCCACACTTAATTGCAAGAATATTAAGTATGCTTCCTATTCAATTGAACCAGGACTGACAGATATCTCATGGCATTTAATGAAAAATAGTTGAATCTCTGAAGATAAACTTTCATATCATCAAAACAAATCAAAATACCACACCAACAATTACTCTTTTTGGAACAGGGAGACCAGAATTATATAGTATCAGACTTCCAATGTCAATTCTTATTTCCTCTTTGAACTTAATATGCCACCATTGTAAAAATATTAATGACTAAAATTTATGAGGTGATCCACATTACATATACTGGGGTGCCAAAAAATGTATACACATTTTAAGAGATAGTATCTGTTTGAAATTGTATTGAATTATAGTAGCAATGTGTAGTATGACATTTGCTCAAAAGATGGTATTGATCAAATGAATGCTAGCATCACCATGTGACAAGCAGGACAAAGAAAATGATAGAAGCACAGTTGTCTTTTGAGGAGTGCAAGACCATTTTGAAGTGGTATTTGAAATTCAAGAACGCAGTTTTGAGCTTCCCCCAATGTTCCCCTGACTTAACACGCACTGACTTCTTTCTACCTATGGGGGACCTTAAAGGATGTGGTGTACTGTAGAAAACCGGCTATACTGGTAGTAGTTCAGGAAGAAAATGAAACAGCACACACAGTGATACAAGTGGACACTTTGGTCAACATTACTCAAGCAGTATTTCGCCACAATCAGAAGTGCATAGACACTGATGATAACCACTCTGAGCACCTCTTGTAACTGCAGAAGTCAAATATGACTTATATTCATCTTTTGTTGTCCGTATATATTGAGTATTACAATTTTAATACAGTTTTTTCCTTTCTTAAAATGCGCATGTTTTTTTGGCACCATTGATGTATTGTCTCTCTTATTGGATTAACCTTGAAAGATTACTGAAGCCTTTACTTCATTTCAAAACAGAAAAATCAATCATTGGTTCCTTATCCTACAAAAGAAACGAAATTAAATCTAATCTATTCAAATAACTTCAACTTACAATACATCCTTATCTTTGGGGAAGGGGGCAGCAGGGGCATGTATGTGTGTGCATATATATATATATTATCTGTATTCACATTTAAACCTCAAACCATAGTAACTGAAACTAAAAAGTAAACACCTGAGAAACATTGTTAAGTACCATTTCTATACAATTTCCACACACTGGACAAAAAACAGAAAGATCTGGTCATAGTTAAAGATAAAAAGAAATAATGCCATAACCAAATACAAAGATACATTTTTCTAGGAATAATATTTATATCCAAAGTTCTTAAAGCAAAAACTTCCACTCAGTAAATCATAAAACAGGGTTTTACTCAGTAAATCAGATAACAACAGATACAAGGGAGGACCCCAAAAAACTCAGAATTTATAAAGTATTGTGTATTTATTCTTCCATGTTTAAACTTCAGTCACCTTCAAAAGTACTCTCCGTTTGATGCAATACACCTATCAAGACACTTTTCCACTGCTCAAAACAGTTTTTGATCTCCTTGCTTTTGATGTCTTTTAGGGCTTCTGCCATTTTTATTTCACCTCTTCCACACCAGCAAAATGTTTCCCTTTGAGGACTTTTTTCACCCAGGGAAACAAAAAAAAATTTGCTCGGGGCGAGATCGGGTGAATAAGAAGGGTGGGGCACCATGGTCATGCCATTTTTGGTCAAAAACTGAACACCCAGCACAGTTTGGGTAGGTGCATCTCATGCCGCATGTTGTTCATGTAAATCATCCATCGTGAAATGGGCAAGGGCACTGAAAGTCTCTAAAACAATTTCACTGAAGCCAAACGCAACCTCTCACAACAAAGCCAGCTCGCACACTGGTGCAGATCATTCCTAGAATATGGCAGAAACCTATACTGCAAGGGGCCCACCCTCCAGAAGATAATTCTAGTTTTTTGGCATCCCCCCTCCTATGAAACAAGACAAATTAAAATCTCCAAGTTAATCTGTAAGAGTAGAAGTTTATAAAAGTTTTTATCTAGGTTCCCATACTGGCTGTACTTTAGATACATAAAATTACATGGTACTATTTGGAATAACCACCCGCTAAGATAGGCTGTTTATAAACATTTTCTTTTCTATTAAAAAACTTAATAACAACAAAGTTGGCTCTGCCTCCTTAACTAACATTTATAATTAGAAAATCTTAAACCTCTGGAAAGTTTGTCTTAATATACCTTTTAATAGAATCAACTCTCATTATTTTAGGTAATAGGTAGGGAAGATGTCATGAATAATCCTAGATAATGGTTAAAACAAAATTCAAAATGAGCACTAAAAGGAATGTAAACTTACTAGGTTAAAATTACATTCAATATTCAAGAATACAATTACTATTCTAAAGACGATCTAAAAATAGAAACATAATACAAAGGTTTCATAATGCTAAAGAGTGCACGAATTGGTATGAAAAGCAGTCAGTATCTGCTATTTCCTAGATTTTTCTCTGAGCTCTCTCAAAAATACTGAAAAGGTAAATAAGATGAGCAGAGATTTGATCTCAGCTGCAAATTCCCATCCCTCTTATCTCTTCCTCACCTATTTTCTGCATCTTCACTGTCAAAATAATTCCTTGTCAGACTCTACACAGCTAGAAGGACTTCAACCCTTGCCTTCCCTCTTATTTTCAATATGGCTTTGTAGGCAGCCAATTATCAGGAGGCAAGGAGGGAAAATAGTAGGATATAGGAAGCATAATGAAGAGGAGAAGGAGGAACATTCTTGGGTTATAGTAAGAAAATATTCTTGGCGCCAAACAATACAAGACTTAGAGGCAGTAGAGCAGAGGTGTCCAATCTTTTGGCTTCCCTGGACCACAATAGAAGAAGAATTGTCTTGGGCCACACATAAAATACAAGTACATTAACACTAATGATAACTGATGAATTTTAAAAAAAGGTCTCAAAAATATCTCATTATGTTTTAAGAAAGCTTACAAATTTGTGTTGGGCCACATTCAAAGCCATCCTGGGCTACATGCAGACTGCAGGCCTCAGGCGGACAGGCTTGCAGTATAGGAAACCAGTTAAGAGCGTGAGATTAAGAGCTAGGCTCCCACGATTCAAATACTAGCTCTGCTGTTTAACAGCTCTATGATCTTAGGCAAATTTCTTAATCTCTATGTGGCTCAGTTTCCTCAATAATAAAATGAGGATGTAACTACTATATAATTTAGTTTGTTACAAGAATTAAGCCAGTTTATAGTTGTAAAAGAACTTAAAATAGCAGTTGGTATACAGTAAGTTGTATATAATATGTTTGTTAAATATTAATATGTAAAGATATGTGTATATTTTTTCATTTTGTACAAATTTCAGTATTTTGCATAAATCATCTATTATTAATTTTACATAGGTAATGTAAAAATTGGGGCAGACTCTTTGATGAAAAACAGAAAATTATTTCATACCTCTACTTTGGATGCCAAAAACACACATGTGGGAGCCATTAATACAGGATCTATACTTTTCAGAGAATACCTAAAAAATGGTAAAACAAAGTTAACTGCAAAAAACACACTGAGAAAAAGAATCACGGTAACTCTATGGCAAACACATGATCAATTTATACTAAGGTTCATCAAAATTAGATAAAGAGTTTCAATTAAGCATAACATATTCCCAAAATAAAACAGTCCTACCTGGCATAGAATCTCTTGAAATAGACTGTAGCAGTGGCAATAACTTGTTGTCTTAATTTAAGATGTTCACCTAATGCTTGTATAACTAAAAAAAGAATAAAGTTTTAAATGTATCTTCTGGTAGCATATTAACATTGAACAATAAGTTTCATATGATTAAATCATAACTATTCATTTCTAACATGCTGATAAACTTGCACATGCTATAAATTTCCACTTGGATCACAGTACTAGAATTTGCAAATTTGTTAAAATATACAGGTGTTCATAAACAACAACAACAAAATATAGAAATTTCCCCATGGCAAACACTATTCTTATATTAAGGAAGTTGAATGATAGGTATTTCTCCTCTATACTCAAGTTTTTTTAATGCTTTTTGTATTATCTTTAGAATACAAAAAGAAAACATTAAATACCTATCAAACTCATTATAACTACTGATTTATAAAGATTATTTAAAAATCCATAATGAATCCTCAAAACAACAGAGAGGTAGGTTTGCAGAAGAGTGAAATGAAGATTGGAAAGATCATGTGACAAAGCTACCATGTAGCAGAGCAAGAATCTGCTACCTCTAAACCCCCTTCCCTCCAAAGCAAATCTGTAAGATAGAAATGGCCAGTATAGGATGTCAATCCAGAGAATCATTTATCCTCATAGCACTCTGCTTTAGCCAATCTTAAATTGTGTTTATTAACTTGAAATCCATTATACTTTTATTAACCAATGTCTCATCAATAAATTTAAATAAATAAACTGGGTTTAATAATACATAAAGGCTTAGGAAGATTAATGAACACTTTGAAACTATATGAAGTGTCCCTGACATGTAATATTCAGAAATGACTTTATTTAGATCACTTAACAAGAAAAATAACTAAATGAGTTGTAAAAAGAATACATGTATAGGGGGTTCCCTGCAGGTGTAGTGGCTAGACTTCAGCGCTCTCAACGACGGGGTCTCTGATCAATTCCCAGTCAGGAAACCACCCTCCCCCACCCAAAAAAAGAATACATGTACAAACAAAAATATTAAGTAGGGATGAAAATAACATATCACAAATTACAACACAAAAACATCTTTATCAGAGATAATAAACTGTACAACTACAACCAATTTCAAAAAGTTTACCATTTGTAAAAAATATTTGTAATTTCCAATATTCTTCTTCTGAGAGAAACTTTAAATCCTTTTGGCGTTCCTTCAACAGATCTTGTTTATCCAAAATCCATTGCAAACTAGAAGAAGCACAAATGTTAACATATGCTATAGAAAATCAACTAACAAAGTCAACCAAAACATTCTAAGATTGAACAGGTTATTAACCTTCTGAGAAATACCAAGTACAAGTAACCTTGAAATACAGTATTTTCCCACATTTCTTGAAACTCTAACACCAAGAATTATCTCACTAATAAATGTAAATATGCCCTGAAAAAAAATCCTGTTCTAATCTTTTCTCTCTTCAGACTCTCCTTCTCTCTTTGTAATTAGCTTATACTGTAATTTCATGGATTCTAAGACTCTGGTAACAAGATGCACCTTACAATCAGTGATGTCTTTAGCCTTTTAATTGGCAGTCTATTTATTCTTTCTTAATGATACATAAATAATGGTGAAATTATTCAGCACCATTTGAAGGTACCCTAGGATTTGATAATGTTTTTTCTCAGTTGTTCAAGCATTAACTAGAGTATTTAATTGCCCTACCTCACAATTCCAAATTATGTTAAAAGCTGCTTTAGAATTTGTTACATGATGGCCTCCTCTTCCTGCCTACTAGTCAAGTCTACTCCTTTTAAACAGAGATATCAAACTGACAAGACCCCTAAAAAACTATTCTGCAACCTGCTTTTGTCACTCAGTAGGTATTGGAAGTCAATAAATTTATTATTTAGCATCCTTTTAAAGTGCTGCACAGCATTATGGGTAGATCATTTTTTATTTATTTAATCCCTACTGATAGGCATATAGGTTGTTTTTTTCACTACCACAACCATAAGTAATACTTTAATGAACACCTTTGTAATTCATCCTTATATATTTGATTAATAATATATTTGAAATAATTTCCTAGAAGTAGAACTGATTAATCAGTTTTCCTGGTAACTTTGACATAAATTATCAGTTTAAGTTCCATGAAAGGCACATCAATTTCCATTCCTATTAACAGCACATGGGTGTGTATTAAAATATTTAACCATATGGGTTACTGCCAAGCTTTTAAATACTTTATAACTTAAAAGCAAATTTGTATCTTACTACAAGTATTTTGGGTTTAAGTGTACATCCAAGTTTTTTATTGGCCATAGTTATTTTGTACATTGTAATTCTAAGATGACCATTTTTCTAATGTGATGATCATCTTTTTATGATTAAGAGTTTCCTCTGGATGGACCTAGAGAATATCATGCTAAGTGAAATAAATCAGACTGAGAAAGACAAATATGATATAATCTTACTTATACGTGGAATCTAAAGAACAGAATAAACAAACAAAAAATAAATGAACTCACAGATCCAGAGAACAAGCTGATGGTTGCTAGTTGGGAGAGGGTTGATGGATAGGTGAGAAAGGTGAATGAATTAAGTACAAATCGGTAAGGTAGATACTAAATAGTCATGGGGATGTGAAATACAGTATGGGGAATATAGTCAATAATACAAAAACTATACTGTTAGATGGGTACTAGATTTATCTGGGGGATCACTTCATACATCATATAACCAATACATGTACACCTGAAATTAATAAAAAAAAATTTTATCTAAAGTTTGTATATTATGGATAATAAATCATGTCTAATATGCTGCAAACATTTCCTATTTAGCATGCTCTCAATATTTAATACAGAAATCTGAACCATATATTCAGATCTACCCATATTTTACTTTGATTTTACATTTGTCACACATGAGGCCTTCCCTGACACAAAAGGACACTCACTCTCTATATATTTTTTTCACTCATATTTTCTAATATCCTTAAGGCTTTTTTCTTTCAATGTGTGATCCATCCAGAATTTATTTAGTACAGAGTGTCAAGTAGAGATCTAGCTAAATGTTTTCTCAAATTTCGATATTAGGGCCTCTTGAAAGAGGGAAAAAATTTACCCATGAAATAATGTAGGCCTGGAACATTTTTTAAGGAGTAGCCCTCTGATAACTTTCTTATTTGGGCTTTCAAATTTTTTACCATGGAGATAATCCAAAGGTACATCTGGGTTTATTTACTTTTCTCATTCCTAATTTTGTATTTTTGTGTTATCACGTTTCACTTTGGTTCAGGTAGCAGTTGTTTAGTCTGTTCTGGTTTTCCCTTCCAAAGGACCAGCTCTTATATAATTTCTATTTACTTCCTTTTAATACATTACTATCAGTGTTAACTTTACTCCTTTTTTCCTTAGGTTTATTATACTGTTTTCTTTTTAAGATTCCTAAGTAGAATATTTGACCTATTTCTAGTCATTCTCATTCAGGATATTCATTTTCTTATAAATTTGGCTTTGGTTACAATATATGAATAAACATTATCTTATGATGTTATTTCCTTGATAGTATGTAACTGTATTTTCAGTTTTTTCTTTGATACGATAAAGTATCCCAAGTTGGTTATATATTTTTTAATTTTTGTTACCTGTTAATTCATTATCTACCAGCAAGTATTTAGTGTCCTTCTAATTTGACTGCATTGTAGTCAATGAATGTGTTGTGTTCTAATACAACTTTCTGGAAAACATTGTGATTTGCTCTGGTCCAGAAGTATCATTAATTTCATTTCCACAATCATTTTATGTTTAAAAAAAAATAGGACTGCCGCAGGAATCTGCGCTAACAGCAGCCATGGGGGCACACTTGGCCCAGCGCTATCTGAGCGATACTTCAGGGTAGCCCGACCCGCAGCGGATGCCCCTCTTCCCCACCCCCACCCCCAAATACGGCTTCCCGGGGCGCAAGGAGCGAGAGATGGTGGCCACACAGCAGATAAACGACACACAGTTGGTGCTCTAGCAGCAGGACTATGCGCTCACCTCATCCAGCTACTCAAGGGCAAGCGTGACAGCTTCCCCAACTTGCTGGCCTGCAAGCATGAGCAGAATGACTGGGACTACGTGATGTACATGGAATTTGAGCTGGAGTGGCCACTGCTCCAGTGGAAGACGTGGTGGGAACAGAAGCAGGCAGACTTAGCCAGAGGCCAGGGGCACAGCGAGGTAGCCCCTGAGGTGGCCCTGTACCAGTGTTCTCGAAATAAAAGCCTCCAGACCCTCAAAAATAAATAAATAAATAAATAAATTTCAAATATTTAAAAGTTTTTTCTCACAGCGTGTAGCTTGGGTATAAACCAAGACTTACAAATACCTCATTTCATTGAATTTAAGATGACACTGAAGACTCACCATTATTTCGTGTGCTAAAAATAAAAATGCCATGCTGATTGCAGTAATGTTAAAATGGGACTATCTGAACTGGGAGGTAAGGACAGTTTCAAAAAAAGCACATTTAATATACAACATTTTTATATGTAAAAAGTGAAAAAAATTGTTTTTATAAAATAGAGCCTGACCCTCTTTCATAAGCATTCTCACTGTGGCATAATGCTTATCAAAAAGGGGGAGGATTTTTTACAAAGTTGAAAAACACCTACATTCTGACAATCAAGAGTTAGCTAGCTAGCTAGCTGTCAATTCTCTCACCTTCTTTTAAAGTGTATCAGAAAACCTCTTCACCACTACCTACATTTCCAGTATTCTAATTTTGCCCAAGCAAATATTCCAGTGAGTGAATCAGTGTAAAATAAAAATATGGTCAGAAGTAAAGCTTCTATAGGATTCCATCTCCATAGAATCACACTATAGCAAGAAGAAAACTTGGTTTTCTGAAAACAGGTTTCCAAGCCCATTGATCCTTTTTCTCTGCAGCAAAGGGCTAAAAAAAAACAAAAAACAAAACGAAGACTAGGAATCCATCTTTTTCACGGAATCAAACCTATAAATTACAGTTACTAATGCTCTCTAAGTTACACTAAGATATAATCTTTATCATTGTGTTCACCTTCCAATTGTATTGTGTAAAGTCTAGTTAACGTTCAATCAGTCCAATCACCCACCTTTCTGACTCCTTAAACAACTGTATTTAGGGGGAAATGTTTTTAATATTACTCTAGCTCTTTCATGGTCACTAACAGAAACCAAAAACTTATTAATGAGAAAGATTAAAGAAAGCGGCGTCACTGTAAAATAACACGCTTCAAGTATAAGGTACAGATTAATGAAATGGATGTATCTGAGAGCATCTGTCCTATACCTTACCAACATAAAACTCCATGTAGACCTAAGGTAGTGGGAGGAAGAGGTTAGTGAGAATAATCCTGACTCCCCCTTTTCCTTGGAATATTAAATCCCCTCAAGACTGAAGGTGAATGACAAAAGACTACGTTGACGAGCCACTGAAGAGATCCCAGGCACAAAGTGAACCACAACTGTCCTGAAGAGCCAGCCTCACAGTCCAGAACTGTGTCACACTTCCCATACCTGTGCCCATCCTAATCCTACCCCACCCCCCGTTCAGGCCTAGCTAATCTAAAAATCCGAAATTAAATTCCCGAACCTTCGTACCTCGGAGGCTGAACCCCTGTCCCCAACCCTTCCCGCTCACACACCTTTCCCCCACCCCTCCAAACCCGGCCAGAGGGCGGGGAGAGGGGAGTTGCCAGAGAAAGACGCATCTCGCTTCCGGCCGCAGCCGCCTCCCTGGAGACTCCGCCGCGCTCGGGACAGGGAGCCGGGATTCAGGCCAAGGGGAGTCGCAGGCCCCATCCGCACCGCCCCACCAAGAGCCAGCCTAGGGTGAGAAGACGGAAGATCACTTACTAATGGGAGCTCTGCCAAAAGTTCCCTGCCATAGAACACAGCTTGCCCTGATAAAAAAGCACCAGCCGGCGGAGCGGCCCGCGGAGCGACCATAGACCCAGCCCGCCCGGCAACCGCGCTCCTCGATCTGATCTGCTCGGCTCCGCTCCGCGGCGGCGACGGTGAGAGGAAGAGGATGGCACCCTATTCTTCTTGACGCCGGCCGGCAACACTCTACTGTGTAAACCCGTTCCTATGGATAAAAGTTCCGGCCCCCCCCCCCCCGCCCCCTCTGTGGCGGAGGAAGCCGGCTGGGAGGAGACTGCCTGTGGACGCGCTGAGATAGTGGATGGGAACTCGCGCTCGCGAAGACTCGCGGCTGTCGGAGGCTCTCGCGAGAGCTTCGTGCTGGCTCAGGCCTATAGCCCGCGTGGCTTGGTCTTTTGGTGGGCAGTACCCTGCGCTGAAAGGTCACGCAGTAGGGAAGCAACTCCGTTTTACAGACCTCTAAAGCAGCACGGTGGCATTGTATTAAAGGTTTAATTCTTTCATTTCTTTCTCCTGTGATTAGAAAGAGAATCAAAGATTTTTTTGGCCTCAAGGAACTATCCAAACCTACTGGCACCAAGCCAAATACGTTCTAAATGGAGTTCTTTTGAAATGAAGTAGAAACATTTAGAGTAACCGTGTTTTATGCCTGAGAACCACCAGTTTTGCACAACAGCTAAAAGCATTTTTGCTTTATTACGTGTATATGTGTATATACCCATATGTTCGTATACATGTGTCAAATAGAAACGTACAGCCAAAAATGCAATAATCTAATTTTACAAGATGAAATAATTTGTATTTCCCATTTCTATTATCATTGCGAAATTGCAGTTATGGTAAACTTCTAATTATTTTTCCAAAGATTGGGAACACCTAAAAGTTCTTTGTAGAGGATCACAGTGGGTAGAAAGGAGTTAAGGTGTGGTGAAATTAAGTGAGTATGATGAACATTTTCCAAAATTAAAATTTAAAATATCAGGTATGTTAGAAATAACTTATTTTTAAAATTTTGATTCAGTTATATATGCATGTGTATGTAGTACATATTTTAGTTAGACTCTTTAGGTTGCTAAAGTTATTTATGGAAATTTACAGTTCACTATATAAAGAAACATGGATTGACTCCAGAATTGTAACTAGAAAACTGTCCAGAATTGAGGCATACTTCTGTATATGTTTTCTCCATTTTATTGTTTTCAACTGGCTGGTGTTAGCACCTCATTCTGTGTTTACTTCATAGTCTCTGCTCACTGTAATTTACTTTCTGTGCTCTTTAGCTTTTCTGTGTGTCATGAACTTTTTGCTTCACTTCCATTTTACCACATTCTCTACTTACTTTGCTTTTTTTTTTTTTTTAATATGGAGGTTATACACACACACAATTTTTTGGGGGGTGGGGGGTCTGGGGCTCCACAGTACCTAGAGGCAGCCCTGATTAGAATTACCATTGGTTGAGAGTGATGCTCCTTAACCTTAACTGTGTATTAGAATTACTTGGGTTGCTTCTTAAACTCTATTCCCAGACCAAATGTCTTTTGTAGAACAAATACACATATACAGATATTTATATGTCTGTGTGTTTATGTATAAGAAAAAAAGGTAGATGACTATGCATTGAGACATTAAAATGATAATGGGATTAGTTGGCTGGGTGGAAGAGGGTCACTGCCGGGGTGTCAGGTCTTGGGCAAAAACTTCGGTTCTGTGGTCTCTCTCTGTATAAGCATTCTGATGTAAAAAATGTATTTCCTTGGAACTTGTAAGGCTAAAGACAAAAAGAACTGCATAAACATTGTACTCTGGTTTGTAAATTTGTTTCTTATAGAAGTATAGATGAACAGTTCTGAACCTGCCTTACATGTTTGCTGAAGTTGAACAAATAAGTAAATGCATGGTAAATAATGAGATCTAGTTTTCTTCACTCACTGTCAAAGAAAGCAGTTATAATCCTATAACTACATGCAATGGAATAATGATCATGGTGCAGTGGAATGCAAATTAAAGAAGCTATATGCGAGAAATTCCATACAACAGCAAGCAGATTGAGCTCTGCTATTAGACATAAGGATGGAAGCCGTCTTTAAGGACATGGAAATACTAGTGACTGGAAGGGCCCTCAGGGGCCTTGTGGGTGCTAATAATTTTCTATTTCTTTTTCTGGGTGTTAGTTACATGTGTGTGCTCTTTTTGTGAAAATTCATTAAGCTGTATACTTATGATATACATGACTTTTTACTGTATGTCGTAATTCCATATAAAAATTTGAAGAGGAAAAAAAAAAAAAGAAAGCAGTTATAAATTATCAAGGGAGGAAAGATAGAATGAACTCCATGGTAATGGATTAGAGTTAGAGATTACTGAATTAACTCTGGTCATATATATACACAGATAGATATAGAAATAATAGATGTGTTTATATACATATATACATATATACATATATATTTTCTAGTTCTGTATGCTGAGAGGAGCTAGAAGCAGTGACATCCCATTGCAATGAACACACTCATCCAACTCTTGATTTCTAAACACCATTCTCCAAGAGAAAGAACCTAGGACCCTTGAAGAAATGGCTAATTCTAAGACCGGCCAGGGGAAATACAAGATGATTCTGACTCATCTTACTCTGCTCATGTGGAAGGAAGGAAGTGCTCAAAAAAAAACAAAAGAATGGGAATATGTCAAAAGGATACAGGAGTCAAACTGAAAGAGATTCCAATGGCCTAAACTGCAACAAGGTGAGCAACAACAACAAAATAATGTAGCATTATAATCCAAATAATAAAATAAATATACTTGAATCCATACTGATATAAATACATGATTAAATAAATGAATAAAAATGAATTTTTTCTACTAAAGAATTCCAAAAATACATGTGACTATTCCCTCCACTCTATAAAATAGAACTCAATCCTTCTCTCCTTAAAGATGGGCTAAACTTAGTGGCTTGATTTTAAAGACTAGAATATGGAGAGGGAAAAATAGTAGCTTTATAGTGGAGATACCTGGCAAACATTACCTTAACAAAGTGCAGGGTTAACAGCAATAGTAATGTCATGTTGATCGTATATATTCCTGAAGTGAATCTGAGACCCCCCAGACGCCCATAACCTCATAACTAGCCACGAAAAAATAATTGGACAAATGAAAATTGAAGTGCACTCTATAGAACACCTGGCCAACACTCTTCAAAACTCTGAAAGTCATCAAAAACAAGGAAAGACTGGGAAATTGTCAGAGACCAGAGAGAAATAGGATTTGATGAGTAAGTGTAATGTGGTGGGATCCTGAAACAGAAAAAAAGACAGTAGTGGGAAAAACTAGTAAAATCCTAATAAAGTGTAGAATTTAGTTAATAATAATGTACTAATGCTATGCTCTTAATTTTGACAAATTACCATAGTTATATGAAATACTAATATTAGGGGAACTGGGTAACTGGTATAGAGGAATTTTCCATACTATCTTTGCAATTTTTTTGTAAATTTAAATTATTGCAAAATAAAACATTTATTGCAGGGCTGTCTAGAAATTACCCAGCCATGTAATATGGAAAATAAAGGCATTAATGGCTGTATATTTTCCAGACCCCTTGTATATTCCAAATTACATGTCTCCCAAGACATGAGCTGGAGCAGCACATCACTTGACTGAGTCTAAGGGCAGTTCTGGTTCCCATTTGCCTTGTATGTGGTTGGTTTAGATATGGGTATGCGATAGTTCTGGCCAGTACAATGGAGGGAAAGTCCATTAAGAGCTTCTGAGCAAGGGCTTTTGTGGTCTTAAACGTAAGCATTTGGAAGGGGAAAAAAATCAGCCCTTCTGCTGCTGATTCATGTGACTGTATGTCAGTGATTTTTTAACTGGGGGTGATTTAGCCCTTTATGGGACATTGGGCAATGTCCAGAGACACGTTTTTTTGGTCACAGTTGTCGAGAAGGTGCTAAGGGCACCTATTAGGTGAATGTCAGGGATGTTGGTAAACACCCTTCAATGCACAGGACAGCCCCAAATGCCTATAGTGCCAAGGTTGAAGAACTGCTGTGTATGATAGATCTGATGTGGCAGACATGCAATGATTATGAGGACAAAGCAGTCAGACTGAGAATGATGAAACTGAAGGACAGGGACAAAACTGGTTCATTGTGACAATGCTGTGGATCCACTGAATTAAACCACGCACGAGAACCTTCCTCTGGACTTACTGTTAGATGAAATAATAAGTCTCTTTATTATTTAAACAATTTTCTACTGCCATTTCTGATATTCACAGATTAGAGCCTCCTAATTAACACGAAGGAGAGAAGGAGTAAGACAAAAGGGGTGGCGGGGCTGTAAGCATAGGGATTTTCGGGGTAGGCAGAAATAGCCAATCTGGTACCAGCTCTATCTGAAATCCTACTTGGTCTTTGAAGTCCCCAAATGAAGTTCCAGCTGGACACTTCCATGACATTAAACTGCTATGATTTTATTTATAAGTAACGTGGAATCAGGAAGCATATCTTAACTTTTTATATATTCTTTGAGAAAACAGCTCTAAAACTATTCTGTTCAAAGAATGTAAAATGCTGAAAAGGAAAAATAGCCTTTTATTAAAACACTTTAATAAAGCTTAAAGTTTTTAGAACTAAACTTGGAAAATAGTTTTTCATGTTAACTATTCAAACAACAGTACGGTAAATGGGAATAGGAAAAAATGAAGAAAGAAAAACACTGTATTTTCTCTTTTTCTTCCTTTCTGATGTGAAAGGAGGGGTGAAATCAAAGAATACAAAGCATAGTGAAAGGCTTTAGATGATCTTATAAGAGCAATATATTCATTTAACAAGAGATGATAAATGATGGAGGTAGGAGAATTAGGCGTCCAAAGCCAGTGAGAGGAATGGCTTGGATAAGGTGATTTAAAAGTTTTCTTTAATTTGAAAGGCATGGTTCAGCCAAGTTGTAATAGAAAACAACCTGAATTTGGTGAGCTAGTGACACAACCTCCTATCTAGGATTTTATGTTATTTTACTCTCACGGTAGCTCTCCTTACCAATTACAAATGTATTAATAATAATGATTAGGAAACATTTAATATGTGTAGTCTTTTTAATTCACATTACTGAATACAGAAATTCCTATGCAGCTGCTGGGTAATCAATTTCTGATCTTCTATGTGAAATCTAATTTAGCTACCTGAAATGTCATCATATTAATAATAGCAACATGTACCTATTTTATTTAATCTTATTAACAAGCCTATTCAGTAGGTATTATTATTATACTTTTAAGGATGAAAAAACTTAGGCTTATAGGTTAAATAATGAGCCAGGTCTACGTATGTGAAGGATGCAGTACCAGTCTGTGTGCCTGGAGTGTGTATGAATTTGTTACTGGAGAATGGGTCCTTTGCAGTGCGGTGTCCAGGTTCTTGGTGTCTAGAGCAAAGAATTGAATTCAAGACACACATCAAGATGTAGAGGTGAAACCAAGAAGCAGTTTATTGAAAGGAAAATAGGTGAAACAAAGAGGTAGTTTATTAAAAGAAAAAGTACACTCCAAAGAGGTAGGAGTGGGCCTGAGCAGGAGTGGCACCAGGGCCTTATATAGCAAGGGGAAACTACACTCCTAAAAGGTAGGAGCTGACTCAAGCAGAAAAATGGCTCGAGCCCCAATTAAAGAGGTTTTGGTAGTTTTATTTTCTCTAGTTGTAAGGAGTGATGCCAATCTGGATGGGGGGCCTTTTGATTGACAATTTTGATTGACAGGGAGCCCATTACATCACCTTTTCTCACCGGGCATGTTCTTTCCCAGAGTTCAGTCTGTTATAAAGATATTAATAAACTTCTGGGCATATGTATGATATTATAAGGATGGTATAATGAGGCTTAGGTGAAATGAAGGTTGTTGTAGCTCTTACAGAACCGGCGCTAGGAACTGGCTTAAACTGGTGGGCTTTTTGTACCCTCTCTCTTCCTTTATTAGTTAAGTCTTTGTCTGGAACTTCCTCCTGTGGTTGCCTAGCCTGGGGCAGGGATTACCAGTGAAAGGGGAGGTATCAAGGTGGTGACTACTTGTCAAGCAGGGGTATAACCCATGGGAAGGGTCCTGAGATGCCCGCCTATTCTATCTGCCTTCCTCATTTTTCTCTTGAGAGACATGATCCCCACAAATCTCTATGGGAAGTTAAGGGATTGGAAATCTCGTCTTCTGTGTCTGCTTCCTGCTAACAGTGATTGTTGTCTCTACCTGTTGGGGATTCACAGAGCTCTCACCTTATCTGATCTAAAAGGGAAAGGGTCTGGAGATCCACCTGGGAAACCCTGTTGACTTCTTCAGTTGGGATGGGCTGGAAGCCTTGCTGGGGTATCACTGATAGCCCTTAGATGAGAAATTCAGTTAATAATTTAAAAAACATTGACCCAGGAAGCAAGCCCCAAAGCCTCTGTCACTGGGTGGCTGGCTGCATGATGGACAAATTACAGGTTTTGCTGCGGAAAGGTTCTACCTTCCGAATGTTGCCCAAGGCTCTACCCAATCACCTATCGGAAAGTCCAAGCGGTACTCAGAGCACTTGCAAGTTCGGGTTTTGTTTTTTTTTTTTGGGGGGGTTGTTTATTTTATACCAGCGGGCGCAGGGGAGTTGTTTCCAAAGTCTGAGCCTGGAGCACAGGCAAAACCAGGTAGTTAATATACGTGGGCTGGGACTGGTGGGATGGGCATTCAAGGAGGAAAAGGGAAGAAGAAAAGGGGAAGGACCAGGAGCAGTGAAGTAGGGGGGTGACAATCCCCCTACAGTTTCAGGGTAATTATCTTATGGCAGGATGTAGGGGCATTCTTAGGATTAAGGTTAGGGACAGTCTATTTATTGTTCAAGGTTAGAAGCCAGGGAAAGTTGATTGAGAATATAATTAAGACTATGGACTAGGGAAAAGGAGACTAGAAATTCCAATAGTGGGAGTGATATGGGCCAAACAAAGGACTCTCTCTCTCTCTCTCTCTCTCTCTCTCTCTCTCTCACACACACACACACACACACACCACACACCCAGACTTTTTCCTAGTTCCTCAGCTTTCAGTTTCACCTTTTTCCTAGTCTATAGCGTTAATCCTCTTCTTGACCAACTTTCCCTGGCTCCTCACCTTGAGCAATAGACTGTCCTCAGCCTAAATTGAAGCCTTCTGCCATAGACTTATAACTCATGTCTCCAACTTGCCAATTATAATCACCGTGGATTCCAGGCCTTTCCAGATAGGTGATAACACCTGTATAACCAGCTAGGCCAGAAGTCAACAGGCCGCCTGCTCAATGGACTTTCCATCAGGTAACTACCCAGTGACAGGGGCTTTGGGGCTTGTTTCCTGGGCCAATGCTTTTAAAACTATTAACTGAATTAATTTCTCCTCATTTAGGGGCTATCAGGATGTAAGTGATACCCCAGCAAGACTTTCTGCCCATCTCGATTGAAGAAGTCAATGTGGTCTCCCAGGTGGACCTCAAGACCCCCTCCCTCTTTAGATCAGATAGAGTGAGAGCTTTGTGAATACCCAATAGGTAGGGATGACAACCAACTTTAGCAGGAAGCAGATACAGAAGATCAGACCTCTAGTCCCTCAATTTCCCATGGAGATTTATGGGAATCACGTCTCTCAGAAGAAAAGTGAGGAAGGCAGACAGAATAGGGGCATCTCGAGATCCCTCCCATGAGACTCACCCTGCTTGAGTAGTCACCACCCTGATACCTCCTTTCGTTAATAATCCCTGCCCCAGGCTAGACAATCCTAGGAGGAAGTTCCAGACAAATAATAAAGATAAAGGGCATAAGAAAAAAATTAATTAAAAAAAAAAAGTGTGTAAAAACCCCACCAGTTTAAGCCAGTTTCTAATATCTGCTCAGTAAGAGTTACAATGACATTCATCTCACCTGGGCCTCATTATACCATCCTTATAATATCATACATATGCCTGGAAGGTCATTAATATCATTATAACAGACTTAACTCCGGGAAAGAATATGCACAGTTAGAAAAGGTGATGTAATAGGCCCCGTGTCAATCAAAATTGTCAATCAAGAGATCCCATGCTCAAAGAGGTGTATCCCCTATATGGAAAAAAGAAATATAAACTGTCAAAGCCTTGGTGGTTGGGGCCTTTGAGCAACTCTCTTACTCAGGCTTGCTCCTATTTCTTTGGAATGTACTCTCCCTTTTAATAAACCATCCCTTTGTTTCACCTTATTTTCCTTTCAATAAACTACTTGGTTTCATCTCTACACTTTGTTGTGTGTCTCATTCAATTCTTTGCTCGAGATACCAATAACCTGGACACTACACCGAGAAGGACCCATTCTCTGGTAACGGAGCTCAGGGTCTCCTTCGTTTGGCCCATATCAACTTTATATTTTACTGATAGTACTAAGAAGGAACAAACCAGCTGAGCATCAAACATATTAGGTAGCAGCAAATATCATACTCCCACAGGCCTTCCAGTTACCGGAAAATGGGGTGTCCTCGTCAACAAGATGTCCAGGTTATTGGTGTCTTGAGCAAAGAATTGAATGACACATACACATATGTATAGAGGTAAAACAAAGAGATAGTTTATTGGAGAGAAAGTATACTCCAAAGAGGTAGGAGCGGGATCGAACAAGGAGAGTGACTCAAGAGCCCCAATTAATGAGGCATTGGTACTTTTATTTTCTTCTGTGTCTTCCGGGGAGACACCTCTGGGCATGGAGTTTTTTTACTGACAAGGGGCTAATTACATAATGCCTTCTGACTGCTCATGCCCTTGCCCAGAGTTCATTCAGTCTGTTGTAATAATATTAATGAATATGTGTGTTATTACAATGATGGTATAATGAGGCCCAGGTGAGATGAAGGTTATTTTAACTCTCACCCTGCAGGTGTTAGGAACTGGCCCAAACTGGCGGGCTTCTTGTGCCCTCTAACTTCCTTGTATTTGCCTGGGACTTCCTCCTGTGGCTGCCTACCCTGGGGCAGGGATTACTGGTGAAAGGGTGGTACCAAGGTGGTAACTATTGTAGCAGAGCGACTCTCATGGGAGGGGTCTGAGATCCCCCCTATTCTATCTGCCTTCCTCACATCCTCTTGAGAGACGTGATCCCCACAAATCTCCAGGGGAAGCTGAGGGGCTGGAGGTCTCATCTTCTGTATCTGCTTCCTGCTGAGGATGGTCATTGTCCCTACCTATTGGGGACCCATGAAGCTCTCACCCTATTTGATCTAAAAGGGGAAGACGTCTTGAGATCTGCCATGTTGACTCCTTTGGTTGAGATGGGCTGGAAGCCTTGTTGGGGCACCGCTAGTATCCTGATGGTTTCTAGATGAGGAGAAATTAATTTAGTTGGTAGTTTAAAGGCATTGATCTGAAAAATAGGTTTTAAAGCCCCTGTCACTTGGTAGTTTCAGGATAGGAAGTCTATTGGGCCTGTGGCCCTTTGACTTCTGGCCCAACTGGTCATTCAGGTGTTATCCCCTGTCTAGGTCCAGAAAGGCCTGGAAGGGGTGCTTGCCTGTAGTGATTGTAATCAGCAAGCTGGAGACATGACTTACACGTTTCAGAGTAATTATCCACTGGGGACAGTCTGTTCCTTGGGGTGAGGAGCCAGAGAAAATTGATAAGGAAAGCGATTAAGACTTTGGACTAGGAAAGAGGTGAAATTGAGAGCTAAAGAACAAGAAAAGGGGTCTTTAGTGAAGTGGGGGGATGGCTGCTTTGTTTGGCCCACATCATTCCCACAGTACTGAATACTTAGTTACTAGTGGTTCCTCAATAGATACTTATTGATGAAAAAATTTTAACATGTCCTGCTGAAATATAACTACTATTTAGGAATGGTAGGTAGAGCACAAACCTAAAAACATCAGACCCAGATGCTATTAAGGGCTTTTTTATTAATTGTCAATGAAAGAAACATCCAAACCTGAACAGAGCTTTAATGAGTTTATTTGAGCCAAACTGATGACAATTGCTGGGAAGCAAAATCTCACAGGATTGAGAAAGTGCTCCAGAAAATGGTGGTTTTGCAATGTATTTTATACCACAGAATCAAAGAAGGAGAGATACAGGAAATCCATTGGTGATATATTAAGAGGATGGGAGAAAGCAAAGCCAGGAAATCTCTGGGACTGGATGAAAAGAAAATTGGAGAGACGGATACTTCTTTTACATTGGTGGGTACAGGATAGTTAATAGCATTTTACAGCACATAGAGATGGTAATTGGGAAACAAGAACAGCAATGGGGAATTCTGTAGTTCCCTGCTCTCGTGCTGTGGCTGAGTTGTGCTTTGGTAGGTCTGGAAAAGGAGATCACTCTGACATTCCAAGGGTTATGTTATTTTAGATGCAAAAAGACAATAGACAGGCTCATTTAAGATAAACATTAGCCTTTGTTAAGGAGGCTACAGGCCAAGGATATGACTACCTGCTGTGACCAGCTTTTAGTTAGAAATTTTTATGTTCAGATGATCCTTTTTGGTAATTTCAGTCTCTGAGTTTGTAGGGCCTGCCGTGCTGGCCTCCCAGAACTTGTCAGGTTGAGTATGTGGCCCATTTTTTTGTCCACATATCTAACCATGGGACGGACCTTGGACAAATTACTTATCTGAGGCTCCATTTTAAAATCAGAATAACAATGCTTGCTGGGCCTACTTCCCATGTTTGGGACTGTATATGGAAAATGTGATTTGTTGAACAAATGAAAGGCTTCAGTCTTAAATTCCAACTTCAAAGAAGCCTATTAGGTAGGGAACCAATCCTTCAGAAAAACCAGCTCAACCTCTACTACACAGATACAATTATGGTGTAAACCTAGCTCGACATCCCACTGCCATAAATTTGAGTAGTAACTCAAGAATCCCTTATTTAGATTATACTTCTCTGATCCTATTTTTCTGACTTCATTTGATTCCATGACTCCTCCACCCAAACTAATTGGTTTCCTTTCCAAAGACACTTCCTGTAGCTGAAGAAAGTATGCTGCCCAACAGTTAGACTCTCAGGGGCATTGTGCTCAAAGAACATAGGAATCCTTTATGTCATTTTTTCTTACCCCAGGCCGTACTGATCACATTTTTAATTTTCTGTATATTATGATGTTTTGACATCTTAAAAGATCTTTCTGACTAGGGGGAGACTGCCCTTCCTAGGGCTAGCCAATCCTTACAGATTACAAAAGACCCAGGCCCAAGCATGTCTTTGATATGCAAACTAACCAATTCAGAGCCTTTCCTCCTTTATCTGGCCCATATATCCCAGGAGGAAATATTCCTCTTCCTTAATCATCCCAGGACTAGATACACAGCAACTGGGGAATATCCCTAAAATCCAAAGGAATTATTCAAAATAGTCAATCCTAAACTGTTCACCCTGTCCTACCTTGTCTCTCCCACAGAAACCCTAATAAAGACTGACCTAAACATATTGCTTGCTCCTGCCTTTGCTTCCTACCAAAACCTGTTGTTCCTCCTGTGGCCCTGGGTGGTGAGCTGTGCTTCTTGTTTGTAGAGGAGCTGTGAGTATCAGTAAACGTTTCTTTTTTTTTTTTTTTCTTTTTTTCTTTTTTTTTTGTATGTGGGTAGTTCCCTGGCTGGGAATTGAACCAGGCAGCAGCGCTGACAGCGCCAAAGCCTTAAGCCACTACACCACCAGGGAACTCCTCATTAAACTTTTCTTTAAATGGCATTGACCTGCTTATGTTGTCAGTCACCCTTATAAATTAAGATCTAGGCACAGAACACAGGCCCAGCAGGTCTTTTTAAAGCCAGAAACTAAAGTAGCTTAAGAGGAAATGGAGTAGCTAGTATTATCAAGATTGCCACTTTAGGATGAGGTTGTCAGGATGGAGTTATTTTATGATTCTAACCCCTTTAATGGTAGTCCTTGATCTAAGTTAATAACAGTGAAGAGTTTATACAGTCATCTATTGAAGGACACTTTGTTTCCCTGTCTTGGGGATCGTGAGTAATGCTGCAGTGAACATTGGGGCACATACAGGGTCTGGCAGAAGTAACGCCCTTTTTAATGAGATGGTAATCTATACCGAATCTTTCATTTCAAAATCGTAAGCATGTATGGTCATAATTTTGTAATAAAATCATAACTCAAGTCCAGGTGTTACTTCTGCCAGACCATGTATATCTTTGCAAGCAAAAGTTTTCAGGTTTTTGGGTAGATACCCAGAAGAGGGATAGCTGGGTCATATAGTAACTCTATTCTTAATTTTTTTGAGGAATCGCCATAATGTTTCCCATAGTAGCTGGATAAAGCTGTGGTACATATACACAATAGAATATTACTCGGCCATAAGAAAAGATGAAATACTGCCATTTGTGACAACATGGATGGATCTTGAAATTATCATGCTAAGCATAAGTCAGAAAAAGTCAAGGACCATATGACTTCACTCATATGCGGGGTATAAAACTGAAAGCAATAAAGGAATAAGACAAATAAAGAAACAAAAACTCATGAACACAGCTAAGTCTAATGGTTACCAGAGGGTAAGGGGTAAGTGGTGTGGATGGAGTGGGGGACGTCAAATACATGGTGGTGGAAGGAAAGCTGACTCTGGGTGGTGACCATATAGATGATCTATTACATGTAGAATTGTGCACTTCAGACCTAAATGATTTCACTAACTAATGTCACCCCAACAGATATAATAATAATAATAAAAAAACAGCAAAGAGTTGCTTTGACTTAAACTTACAATATTTCTTTGTGAAAAGGGAAAATGAGTCCTGATATTAGTCCTGTTGCAGCAGGATGGGTAACCAAGGAAGTCAAATGGCACTTGGAAAGTCGGAGAACCAGTTTTATCACACCAGCAGGCTCAGAGGAGTTATAGTCTCCAAATTCTGAGCCCCGACCAGCAGGCTTTTCGGACTCTTAAGAGGGTTGGGGTGGGGCTGGCTGATGCAATAAGCAAACAAGAGTTATAGAAGCATACATTAGGCACCTGGTGGAAGGAATGCGGAAGTGGGAGTTGACAGAATTTACATTAAACAGTCTACAGGATTTACATTGAACAGCTTTGCCAATAATGGGAGTTAACAGTCAACATGAAACAGTTTTGTCAGCAATTTTCCATTTCATTCTCCCCTTTGATGCCCTTATAACTCTGCTTATGGGGCATCATTATATACCTCTGATTCAGCATAGGTTAAGGGTTGGTAGCCCTGCAGGGCCAGCACTCTAGCAGTAGTTGCCTTGTTCACCATTGTCTCAATGAGCTGGGTAATGGCCCAGAGGATAGAAGGCCCTAATGTAATGGCTAGCAGGACCATTAGCAAGGGGCCAGGGAGGGGTAATAGCCATAAGTCCAGTTTCCTAACCATTTTAAGGTCCAAGGGTTTTTTTTGTTTGTTTGTTTTGGGGGGGTGGGAATTGAACCCAGGCCATGGCATGGAGAGTGCCAAAGCCTAGCCACTACACCACCAGGGAACCCCCACGAAAGAAGGTTTTTGTTTTGTTTGTTTGTTTGTTTGGGGGGTAGTTCCCTGGCTGGGAATCAAACCCAGGCCACAGCATTGAGAGCGCAGAAGCCTAGCCACTACACCACTAGGGAACCCCCCTGTCAGTCCCCAGAGGGTTAAAGCTAAGCCCACTGTAAAGGGTTAAAGCCAGGCCCACCGCCCAGGCTTGACCTTGGTATAATCAGTCCCTGTCTGGGGCTGAGGAATCCCTGGGGCTGACAGTTACTGCGCATGTACCGCCTTATGTAACCATGAAAACCTAAACAATTGCTACTGGGCAGATGTGGCAAGATGCCACTTTTGTTTGAATACGTATATATAGTCCCAGGTGCGCAATAAAGTAGCTTGCTTGCTGGTGTGTTTATGGTCCCCCATGTCGGCTCCGCGTGTGTTTTTTCAATTGGGTGTACCACCGCCGAAACCTGCCCTGTCTGGAAACCTTGGCAGTGACACCTCCCAAGGGTTTTCTAGCTTCCTTTTTCTTCTCTGAATATACTCCCTGAGTTCTTTAACTTTTTCAGCTATTACCCCGGACTGGTTTACAAAATAGCAAAATTCTTCCCCTAGAAACATACAACTTCCCCCCTTTTCTGCAGTAGATCTAAGGCTCTCCTGTTTTGCAGTGCTACTGGCCAGTCCTGTAGCTAAGAGCAAGGTCAGCATCCTGGCACCAGCTAGCAGTAATTCTACTGCTGATTGGAGTTCTGGGCGCTGCCAGTGGAGGTCCTTCACGTTCTTCATTTGGTCCTGGGCCAGGACCTTCTGCAGTGTTATTTGCAATGGTCATGCAGGATCAGCTTGGATTATCCAGGTCTCCGATGAGTCCCTGCTGCGACCAGATCGGGGAGAATGGAACAGCTTTGTCAGTGATGGGAGTTAACAGTAAACATGAAACAGTTTTGTCAGCAATTTTCCATTTCAGTCCCACCATCCTTTTTGTTTGTTTTTAATCATTGGACTGACTGTGTACTTTCTTGTCTTCACTCCCATTTTTCACCTTATTTATTCAGTTTTTATTCTCTTTTGGGCGTTCTTCCATGAGACTAGATTGGCAGATTGTGTTTAGGCCTTAAAGACAATCTCCCTCCCAAGTATATAAAATATACTGAATGTCTTAGTCAAGCAGGGCTGCTATAACAAAATACCAAAAGAATGGGTGGCTTAGTAACAACAAACATTTATTTCTTACAGTTCAGGAGGCTGAGAAGTCTAAGATCAAGACCCAGGCAGATTTGATGTCTGGTGAGAGCCTGCTTCCTGGTTTACAGATGAAGCCTTCAAAGGCCAAAAGAGGAAGGGATCTTCCCAGCCTCTTTTTACAAAAGCATAATCCCATTCAGAAGGACTCCACCCTAGTGGCCCCACCTCCTAATGCCATCACACTGGGCATTAGGATTCAAAATATAAATTTTGAGGACACAAACATTCAGACCATAGCACTGAAAAAAGGTAGATACAGAAAGCAGGTAATGCTTTCTTATGCCCACAGAACACAGAGCTGATCACTGCAGGAGACCCTTCCAATTATCCTTTACCTTACTCCCCTCTGCCTAAAACCCCATGGAAGTGAGAGGTGGTTGTAGTTCTTTCTTCCTGGCTCTGTTTTCTCTTCCTATCCTTTTTGAGGTGACCAATGGGAAGGTGGCCCAGAGTTGGTATCTTCTTTTCTACAGCTTCTCTTGATACCTGATTCTTCTTTCATTCTACCATCTGGAAATGTAAATTTGCTGAAGCCAGATGCCTTATCTGTGTTATTCACGGCTGTTTCAGTGCCTGGCGCATAGTGGGCATTTAAAAAACACTTAAAATGAATAGGAGTTCCCTGATGGTGTAATGGCTTAAGGCTTCGGCGCTGGCGCTGTCAGCGCTGCGGCCTGGGTTCGATTCCCATTCAGGGAGCTGTCCACATACCCAAAAGCAAAAAAATAAAATAAAATGAGTAAACGATTATTTTACGGAGTGCTGCTGTAATGACTACATTGTGCTTCCTGTAGTTCTAAAGAACTAAAACCGATGCGCTTGGTCTCTCTGCCTAACAGAGGGAACTGTGAGCCAAGGGCTAGGTGGTGCCTGGGTGGCATGTGCGTCTGCAGGGTCCATTTCTGCCGAGTTCATGCTCCTCTGGCTCCCGGGGCAAAATCGATCTGCAGCTTTAACCACAGACCCAGGAGCTGCTTGAACACCAGATGATTCCTTCCCAAAGGACTCGCCCTGGGCATTTTGCTCTGGCATTTTGCTCTGGTTCCCAGAAACCTCCCAGTTCTCCGGCTTCAGTAGCACACACCTGTCTATCTCGTCCGTCCAGCTGAGGCTCAGGCCTGCGGGACTCCAGGGAGCAACATCTCCCCACCCCAAGCTGCGGACCTCGACAGCAGCGGGGCCTCAAAAAACGAGCAGAATGGTTCTCCGTGATCTCACTCGGCTCTGCGGCTGAGCCATGCACTTGGGTTCGAAGTCGAGGGGTGGGAGGGGAGCGAAGAGCAGCCCGAAGGGCGGCTGGGGAGCAGCAAGGCCCTGCCTCTCTCGCGCAGTGCACCTGCGGTCCTCCACGCCCCCAAGGTGCTTTCACCTCGGGGCAGGGTCCAATCGCCCCTGTGGGACTTCTCCAAGCTTCAGGTTTAGCTGGAGCCAGAGAAGCCCTTCGTACTCAGGCACCAGTTTCATGGGCGGGAATTCCAGAGAGATCTCGATCTAACTTTCGTATCTTAAACCCTGAACAGCTACGAGAGGTTAAAGAAGGGAACGTGGCTGCGGCGTGCGTTGGAGCTGATAGGGGAGGGGCGGAGCCGCAGCCGCAAGCAGGACTGTTTGTGCTCCCCTACCCCCTCTCCTCCGGCTCAGACACTCGGGGACGTACTAACCCTCTTTTTCTTAGGCAAGGAGCTTTGAGGGGCTCTTACCTCTGCCTGATATCCCCGAATATCGTCAGCCTTGACATCACGTGGCGGGGTGGGAGGGAGCAGTACGAGAGGAAGAGTTCATCTCCCGGGAGGAATATCGCATCTGCACGCTCCTGTCATTTGCATTTTATTTCAAGATAATGCTAGACTTCCCCAGATATTTCAACGGACAATTTCAACATTTCACCCGCAAACTTTTCTAAAAGAAAAGAAGTCCTTCTTGATAAGCATGCTTCCTTGCGTTTCATAACATACAGAATTCTGTTGCCCACTATGGCCCCGGGAAACCAGTCACACCTTTCACCATCAGAGTCACACATTTTCTGCATTGTTTCCTTAGGGCCTGAGTAGTTACATAGACTACAGGTTTATGCCGGCTTTAGAAACCCTAAGTAGGCTTTACCCATTCAAACCTTTTTTAAAAAGGAGTAAATAATAATCACGAAAAAATGATCTTTAGAGTCTTCCTGGTCTTCGCGAGGCACCAAATCCCTGACGTTGGTCAGTTTCCTCCCAAACCTCAAAACCTGGGCCGGGCTCCGGGGTTACGCCTAGGACCCCGCAAGCGAATTGGATAAGCTTTTCCTGTGAGTAGTCCTGCCTTTCTTTGTAAAGGTCAGCAAGCTCTCGCCGCATCTTTGGAAAACTGTTTATGTAATAGTTACCTTGCAGTGCTCCTGAAAACGTGGGGGAAGATGCCATTTGCAGTGCCTGGAGGGCCCACGGTGAGCCTCGTCAAGCACCGGCCACGCTGCCCCACAACGAGTGCTCAGTGCGTGTTCACGGAAACCACGAATGATGCGTGCCGTAATACGGGGTGCTCACGCCAAGAGGCCCCTGGTTCCTTAAACTTTGGCAGACCAATGTGGGCTCCTGCTCCTTTTATTATCATGTATGTCTGTATCAGTAAAATGCATTTCATGAAATTATTTTAAAAGGTTTCCTGCCTCGGGAGTGCTACGCCAGCCTGCCGGGTAGTCACGGCGGCCTCTGTTCGCACCCCCTCCCACCTTCTCGGGCTTCGCCTCCGGCAAGTAAGCGGCGCTCCGGGCACGGGGTCCCGCGGGGCGGCGTGCGGAGCGCGAGAGCGGGTAGGTAGGTAGAGCGCGGCCGGGGACCCCCGGGATTCACAGAGAGGCCGCTGGGCTCCGCTGGTCCTCTGGGGACCGCCCTGGAAGCCGCCCTGAGCGCGCGGCTGCACGTCCTGGCGCGAGGACCTCTGTCACGTCACTGAGCGCTGCTTTCCAGGAGCGCCCAGTCCCAGGATCACGGCGACGCCAGCCTACCCAAGCAGGCGCCAGCACGTCCTGGGAAGTCGGGGGCACGGCCACAGCAAAGAGGGGGAGGTCCGATGCGGAGGTCTGGGCGAGCCTTTCAGCTCTGCCTCTGCAGGAAAGCAGCCTGACCGGCCGGCGGGCCCAACCCCAGCAAGAGGGCAGCGGCACCAGCGCCTCGTCGTTTTCGCGCTCCCGTGGAGGCCCAGGCTCTGCTCCTCCCCTCAGTGCCAGGCACGGGGAAGGAGGCCAGGCCTCGCGCTTGACTGCTCTCTAACCCCACCGTCCCGCGGAGCCCCTGGGGTCCCTGCGCCCAGCGTGGTGTCACCCCTGTCTGCAGCCCGAGGATTGGGGGGGCTCCCTCTCCGGCAGCAGCGGGCTGGCCTCGGCCCGACCCGCGAAGATCCGCAGCTTTCCTGTCGGCTTGGGCTTCCTGAGCATCTGCGTTTCTGGCGACAGGTTTGCTAGGATGCTGAAGAACCAAATGGAGGAAGTGATGGAGTCGCACCCTTCGTGCCTTTCTCACTTCTGTGTTTGTCAAAGGGCGCTTGGTGTGGAGCACCCACACTTGAGCGTCCCTTCTATGCAGTGAAGTAAAATCTTACTCCCGGAACAATAATTTTCTTTTGTCATAGGTGACCCATTTAACCATTGGAAAACGGCTAATTGCATTGCTCTAGAACGAGGAGTCTTTTTGAGATCCTGGCACTATTTTAACATTCTGACATCTCCAGAATGTAGAATCGAGTGTTTGAATTTATTTTCTAAGTGAGAGGTAGAGTTGTGATGTTGTTACAAATTTCTAACCAGGTTTCAAAAGACCAAACAATGCTGCAAGATTTAGTTGCAAGAACAGGCGGGGAACTATTAGAAAAATTAGTTAAAACAGCTACTGAAAAGTGGTTCCCACTTAAAAAAATTTTCTTACCCCCTATTTCAATCCCCAGTTTGAGAAGCAAAATAGCCGCACCTCACATTTAGATTGCAAATTTTGTCGAATGGTTCAAATAGACACCCAATATTTCTTTGTTCTTTGATGTGCAGGTCTAACTGCCCAGGCTTAAAAAGTTGGGCAGAAACTTTCCTAGAACAGAACTTTTCAGTACTTGTAGCACCGGTTCTCTTTCATTTATATATGCAAGCAAAGCCTTCCTTGATCTCCTCAGAAGGAACAATTCTACCAAGCAAATGGAAAGTACTGCCTCATTCAGAACGTGTTTTGGAGGAAATAACTTTATGACGCTGAGTGCAAAAGGTCTTTTTTTCTAGGGAGTTCCCTGGTGGGTTCAATTTCCAGACAGGTAGCTACATTAGAAAAAAAACTCTCTTTTTCTCTTTTGAGTAACACCATTTCTATACAAATATCTTCCTTTAAAATAAATATTTCAGCTAGCCAGGTCTAAGTAGCTTGAGTCTGAAGTTTATTTGGTGATAAATAAACTTGATAATATACTGAATTTTAATTTTCTCCCATGTTTGTGATCTTTGCTGCCAAGAACAAAAACTATAGATCAGGTCTTTGAATAAATCCCAACCATCCTTATTCACAAATTACTTCCAACGTGGAAGAGGGTGCAACATTCTTCCTAGGATCAAACATTATTTATTTTTCTTTTCCATATGTTATTTCTCTGGCCCCCTCATTCTAATGACAGGAAGCCTTGAAAATCTATTCATTAAATAGACAGTATAAAAGAAGTAGAAATGGTGTCAGTGGTCAACACACATACAAATTTAATTTTCCTTGTAAATATTATGTGGAGTCTAGTTAATTCTCCACCGCCATTATCTTCATTATCTAAAATAATCAAAATAACTATGTAATCCTTGCTAACAGATGTCACCCCAATAAGTCTAACAATAAAAATGAATTAAAAAAATAAATAAAATAATTATAAAAAATAAAAATAAAATAATCAAAATAAGAATTTTGAGAATAACTCCAGCAATTAAACAATACCAATAATTTTTTAAAAAATTGATTCATTGGAGCAATTTAGCCCTGACTGAGTAGCTAAGGTTCCTTAAAATGGAAAGAATTTCAGGAAAATGTAGCCCATATCTTAAGTATTCTCATTATTAAATAAACATGTTGTCACTTTTTATTACTCTTTAGATAGTTTAGTTGCTCTCAAGGGAACTCTTTAAATTGTTTTGCCCTTGAATACACCAAAATCATGAGGTGTTTCTACAGAAATAATGACCCACCTTGAGTTTATGCCTGCTTTTTGATTACTTTGAAGTGATTTTGTGAAGGTTTTCCTCCCATTTTGGGGTATAATTTTTTGTTATAATGAGACAAAATGTTATACCATAAAATATTGAGGCCAAGGAAGATCGAATGTGATTAGAGGAGAGGAAGAAAGAGGGAAATAGAAGTAAGAACCCCCAGCTCTCAGATGGTCGCCTGTTCCACTGTCAGTAAGCATCACGTTAAGATGTTCTGTGGACTTATTTTAATTGAGCAATCTAAAAGAGTCCTATTTATTTCATTGGACTTATATCTTACCTATATATATTTGGATTTAAAAAATTATCTGCAGGTTGGGACCCAGAGCTTCTAGATATCCCTTTGGTTCTGAGATACTTGGCTTCAATCAGATGTAATACAAATGGTTTCAAAGAGTTGGCTAGTAAGTAGGTTATGGTGGTGTTTGGTAGGTCTGTGTAAAAGGACGGGAGCTCAGCCAGGTTTGGGAGAAAAAAATAATTGTTGCCCGTGGAGGTGATCAATTCAAACGAGACTAAACTGTCTTAATTTCAGACCCTATAAGCAAAACTCTTTAGATGAATATACACCTAAAAGCTTATTTAGATCCCGGTGACCCAAATTAACTGGGGCCCCACTGCTGCTTGCAGGAGAGCTGATGGGCCATGTTGGTGACAATACATGCAGGTCAGCCTTTCTGCCCACAGCAGGGAAGTGTAAGGGACAGGATCAATCCCTCTGACTTCCAAGAGGAGGCAGGAGAGGACCAAGACGAAGGGTAGACATGGCTTCTCTCACCTCCCTTTTTAACTACAGTGGAGGAAGAAGCATGGTGAAGTAGAAAGGGCAGGCTGTACCTTTCGCTGGTGGTATGACTTTGGGCAATGGTGGCTACCTTCTGTGCCTCATTATAAAATGAAGGGCGTTTGGTCAGATGATTGTGAAGGCCTTCAGTTTTCTGATTTGATGAGAGACCAGAAGGAGTAATGTTAGGGATTGAATTGTTGAGCCTCGTCTTCCAATACGCTGGAAGTTTTCAGGGATATGCTGTTATCAACCATTCTGATTTAACTCTCAATGAACTCAATCGTTGTCCCTTCTTCTTTCTTGCACCATCACTAGTCCCCCCTTTTGAGAATCATTACCATCATCATACAAGCCTGGTGTAATATCTACCAACCTTTAAAAAGTTCTTGGTCCCATTTCCTCCACCAGTAACTACCCTATTTTTCTGGTTCCTTTTATAGCAAAACTCATTTAAAAAGTAGCTTATAGTTACTCTCCCTACTTCCTCCTTTTCCATTCTCTTTTGAACCCCATTCCTATCAGATTTTCACCCTCATCAGTCCATTGAAAACTGTTCCTGCCCTAATCACTATTGACTGCCCTGTGGCCACATCTAATGGTCCTTATCTAACCTGTCCTCTCAGCAGCATTTAACAGAGGTCATCATTCGTTTTCTTTTTTTTCTTCTAGAAACTTCGCTTGACTTCAAGGACATGACTTCTTTAGTCTTCTCTGCTTGTTCCTCCACACCTCTCTGACTTCTAAAAGTGAAGTGCCCCAGGACTCAGTCCCTGGATATTTCATCTCCAGATGCACTCATTCTTTTAACAATATCATCCATTATCATGACTTTAAATACATACTCGATGACTTCCCAATTTATATCTCTAGACTGACTACTCCTCTAAATTCTAATTTTATATATAACAACTTCCTCTTTAAATTCTTCGCCTAAATGCTAATTGACATCTCAAATTTAATATGAACTTGTGTTTCTCCCAAAATTTGTTGTTCCTTCAGTCTTTTTCATCTTAGTAAATGACAAATCCACACTAATAATTTGCTTATGCCAAAAATCTAGGGTACACCCCCTCCCCCATTCTGCCTGTTTTCACAGCCCAATCGAATCCATTAGGAAATCTTGGTGGCTCCACCTTAGAAACATCTCCAGAAATTTGCCTTTTCTCGTCACAACCACCACTCTGATCCAAGCTGCCATCATCTCTTCCCAGGATATTGTTATGGTTTCCTAGTTAGTCCCTGCTCCCACCTTTGTCCCATTTAGCATCCAGTGTGATCCTTATAAAGTAAAATTCCAATTGTGTTACACCCCTGTTCAAAACCCTATAATGATTGCCCTTATCACCAGAATAAAATTCATAGTCCTTGAGACTCAAAAGACCTTGTATGAATAGACCCCATTATTTTTTTCTCTAATCCCATCTCCTTCTGCTCTTCCTCACACACACTCTGTCCCAATCACACTGTCTTTTTGCTATACCTGGAATTCACTAGGCACACTTCTACCTCAGGCCTTTTGCACATCCTCCAGATATCTTACATGGCCCTCTCCCTCACTTCCTTTGAGTCTCAAACATCATCTTAGAGAGACCTTTCCTAGACACCCCATATAAAGTAGCATCTTCCTCTCTAGATTTTCATCATTTACCTTGCTTTATTCTTTTTCATATCACTTATCATCTCAGATATATCTTATTTGTCTAAAGGCAGAACTACTCTACAGTCCAGAATTCAATGACCCAGAATGACAAGTCTCTGGCCTCCTTGGCTTGTTAATTTCTGTCCTCTGGTTTGTTCCCTCATGACTGATTGCTATTATTTTAGGAATCCCATCCTCACACAACATTAAAAGACAGAAAGAAGGGGAATTCTTTCCTTTTGGTCACCCCTTTTTAAGATCAGGATAAACCTTTACCATGTATCTCCATAAAAACGTTCCCTCATGTCTTTTTGGCCAGAACTGTCTCACTTGCCCATTCTTAAACCAATCACAAGCAAGAGGAAAGGAACTACTATGACTGATGCAAATTAATCAAGATTTAGTACCTGAGATTTGGAGGGATTTTGCATTGCTTGACCACTTTTATACACAACACATTCAGAGTTCTGTTAACAAGAAAGAAGTGAAGACATTGGCTATCAGGTAAACATCTTAACAGTGTTTTCCACTCTTGTGATCGATTAAAACCCCCATTTTGTTGACCATCACTTTTGTAAATATGTTGCCTTCTCACATTTTGAGGCAGCTGATCTTTTGAATCAAGGCAATTCCCTCCCCCCCCCACCATTTATCTCTGTCATATTTAATTGTATTTACTTATAGGAAGTGTATCCATTACCTGTTGCTGAGTAGCTAACCCCCTTGAAACTCAGTGGCATAGAACAACTATTTATCTGCTCACGATTCTGCAATTTGGGTTGTGATTTCCCATATGGATGTTTTTGCTGGCACCACCTAGGCTCATTCAAGTGGCTGTAATCACTTGGTTGGGCAACTGGGGGCTGGTTCTCTCTCTCCACATGATCGTTTACTTTTAGGGAGACTAGATCAGGCTTCTTCACATGGTAATCAACAGTGTATCAAAAAAATGCAAGCCCCAATGTGCAAGTATTTATCAAGTTTCTGCTGATGTCACAGCATCAGCATTTGGTGATGTCCCATTGAGCAGAGCAAGTCACATGGCCAAGCCCAGAGTCTTTGTGAGAGGACATTATACAAAGATACCAAGAGGTTTGATTCACTGGGGAAGATTATGTAACAATTTACTAGAAGAGATTAACCATTGAAAAAAGAAAAAGCACTGCAAGAATTGTAAAAATCAAAGAGCCATTCTTTTGGGAATACTACACAACTTTTCTAAATTGTGACTGAGCTAAATGTAAAAATGAGAGTATCAACTCTGCAGAATAAAACTTGTGCTATGTGTGATTTATTGTATATTTTAAAATTCTAAGTTAATTATTTAAAACTGAATTCAAGTATGGGTGAAGGCAACAGAATCAAGTATAAGATAAAAAAGAAACATCTTTCTAGATATTTTTCATGTACAAAAGCAACTATGCCTTGTCATGATTTATTCTCTGTCTTTTGGTTTTATTTTACCCAGCATTACTGGGTTGTGAAAACAAAAGTCAAATTATTATTAAAACAAGAACCAGAAAATTATCTTCAATTTGTCAACTTTTTAAATTACTTGGCTACATATTTTAGCAAGACATATCCTTTCTGCTCTGGTGTAATAATGGGGGAGTAAGGAGCTTCTGACTGCTGCTTTTTTGTTAAACTCCTCCTTTTGTGGCCAACAGGCACTAAAATATCTGTTAAGTCATCACTGAAAAGAAAATATTTTATTGAATTGCATTCTTCCTTATGAAATATTAAATGCAGGTGCTGCCCTGGCAGAATTCATCTCTCCTCATGTTTTCAATCATATTAATCAACAAATCATTACATTTCCTCTGTTCTCAATTGTAAAGTATTCTTTCTAACAACTTCTCTCCCTCTCTCTTCTCTTCCTTTTCCTCTCTCCTGATCCTTCATCATCTCCTTCCCACTCATTTCTTTTTCTTTTTTTATTCCTGTCTCTCAGATCAACTCAGCTCTTCACATGACTCGAAATGAAGCAGCTGAAATTAAGAAAAGCCCTCTGTTGTCACCACCAGTGGCAAAATTATATGGTTATAATTGGTTGGTTTGATATGTGTGTGTGTGTGTGTGTGTGTGTGTGTGTGTATACCAACTATACACCTGCTGAGTTGTTTGTACAATGCTGCTAACATAAGTGCATGGTGCATGTTCATGAACTTAACTGTCAGATTTTGGGCATGATGACAGCTCTGGGAGTCATGCCAGAAAAAAGTTCCAAAATTACTTTAGAGGGTGAACTAGGCTCTGCCATAGGTGCTCAGCTTCCCAAGGGGAGTACTAGTGATATTCAGCAATGAGGTATGCAACACTTTTTCTAGGATGAGTTCACGAAATTAATTGTCCAGCCTCGTGTGTGTGTGTGTGTGTGTGTGTGTGTGTGTGTGTATAAATGAATGATTTGGTTTGATTTTAGAAACCCATAAGGGCATCTCCTTCATGTTCAGGGATGGGAACCCGCTCTTACTCCTGCACTTAACACTGTCTTGCATTTGTTACTTTTCCCTGAGAAACCTAAAATGTGTCACACAGCTATTTGATAAGAGAAATGAGTAAGTTAATCAATTTTGAAAACCAAGAAACTGAAGAAGATAGATGCTATGCAAATAGTTTAATGTGTTTTATTAAGCAGCTACTGAAGTATACTAAAACCTTGGCTCAAATGACAATATCCATAATTTATACCACAGATCACAGATCCATGAATGCACAGCAGTGTTGTACTGGATTCAAAGACATCTTTATTTTTAAAAATTAAATGGCATTTTCTAGGAGAGTGGTTTTCGCTATAACAACTTAAAATTTTGTTATTATTATCCAAGTATTTGGGCCAAAATGAAATCAGTGATCTCAACTTAAAAGGTTTATTTATTAATAAACTTCTCAAAAATAAACATTAACATAAATTACAAGCAAATCTAAAAGGTCAGTTCATTGATAATACACACAAACCAACATATTCCATTTGTCAGTAGTACCACTTAGGAATAGCTTTCAGCACACCTAAAAGAAGTCCAGATATAGGTGATCCAGAATTCGTGTGGTGGTTCCATTAAGTTATCTGGGATCTTGCTTCCTTCTGTCTTCTGTTTGGGCACCCTCAGCACATGACTTCCACACATGGGGGTGACTTCATAGATTAAGATGGCTTCTGTGCTGCCAGCCATTGTGTTCGCATTCAGGCACGAGGAAAGGCGCAAGGGGACCGAGCTGTCTTGTTTTCTTAGTTACAAGACTACGCTGTGCTTAAATCACATTAACTAGAACTTACATAATTACCTTTGGCTACAAAGAGGCGTGGGACACACAGTCTTTGTTTCAGTCAGCAATGTAACCAGCTTTAATGGATTGTGAATAGTGTTCTGTTAGAAGATAGGGAGAATGGACACTTAGGAGGCTAATAGAAGACTTTGCCATGATGACTAAGACAACGTGGTAAAACTGTATTATGCTCCCTTCTCTTACCAAAATCTATGAAGACCCTTCAACTAGGACTGGGAATACCCTCCTTATGGCTCGTCTTTCCCCTATTCATAAGTCAAAACTCATTTTCTCAACCTTCTTTGTGCACCCAGGGCATAGCAATGCAGCTTAGTATCTAAGTCAGATGTTAACTCTGATGTGGAAATAAGTAATGTGAAAAAGCCAGTGCCTGCGTGGAGTCCATCTCTGTGAGGGTAGCAGCAGAGACATCACACTTCCTGAGGCAGCAGAGGTCTGTGCTCAGAGTTGTCAGTGCACTTTGGTGCAGCCTGTGTCCGGTACAGTGGCTCTGGTGTATCCAGCGCAGCCATCCGTGTGTGGTCTAATTTGGGCAGTTTTCCTGAGAGTTTCTATCTAGTGTTTGTGCCTAGATTAGTTTGCAAGGCTGGATGGAACCAAGTACCACAAACGGTGGGTTAAACAACATAAATGTATTGTCTCACAGTTCTGGAGGCAGAGTTGTTTCCTTCTGAACAAGCTAGGCTGTGAGGGAAGGGTCTGTTTCAGGCCTTGCTCTTTGGCTTACAGATGGCTGTCTTTGTGTTCATATGTTCTCCCTATATTCATGTCTGTGTCCAGATTTCCCCTTCTTTTAAGGACATCATGTCCTCATTTTAACTTGATTACTTCTGTGGAGTCCCTATCTGCACATAAGGTCACATTCTGAGGTACTAAAGGTTAAGATTTTCCTCCACATTTTTTTTTTGGTAGTTCCCTGGCTGGGAATTGAACCCAGGCCTTGGAGAAGATTTCAACATATGAATTTTGGGAAGGGACACAAGTTAACCCATAACAATACGTAAGAACCCTTAGTGACGCAGATACATTGAGTTCAGGGGCACAGTACTCTCAAATTTAGGAGTAATGTGAAATACTCTCCTCTTCCCCCGTCTTCTCTCTCTACTATTGATCTCAAAAAGCAGAATTGCAAGGCTTCAAAGGTCAAGGATGAATGTAAAATAATTTTACTGACTTTTTAAAAAGGAAGGTGTTTGTACAAATAAAATGAATTGAGGCGATTTATAACGGACTTCAGCACAGACCACATTTGGTGGCTTCTGTCCCACTGAGGAGAGGAGAAAGAGTTTTATGCAGTGCTACAGAACTGGCATATTTTATTGTGACAGCTTTGCACAATGTGCCCATGAATTTCTTAGGCCTGGTGGGGCACCACTGTAGCTGTGAGGATTCTAGATGGCCATCTAGATAGCAGACTGTGCAACTCAGCACATTCTATCTGACCCATCCATGGTATAACATCTTGAAGTATCACAGAACAAAAGAAACTTGGTTTTTTGTTTTTTGTTTTTTTTAATGTATTGGCAGTGTTATATACTCACTGCCTGACTCAGACCTCTTCTGCCCTACTGAATTTTTTTAACCTTATTTTTGAATAACATTTTATTTTTAAAAATATTAAACACATAGAAAAGTAGAGAGAAGAGTATAATGCTCCATGTACTTAACTCTCAAATTCAACAATTATCGATTTAAGGCCAATTTTGTTTCATTTATACCCAGTGGTTCTAACTGGATGCAATTTGGTCCTCCAGGGACATTTGGCTATGTTTGGTGTCACAACTATGAGAGGGATTCTACTGGCATTTAGTGAGTAGAGACCAGGGACACTGCTAAATATCCTAAAATGCACAGGACAGTCCCCACAACAAAAAGTTAGTCACTGCAAGATGTCGAATTATTTGAAGCAAATCCTGGACATCATATTTAATCTGTAAATATTTCAGCATATTTCTCTGAAAATATACATTAAAAATTAAGCATACTACAATTATTACACTTAAAATTAATATTAATTCTTAACATCATTAACTATCTAGTCAGTACTAGAATTATCAAGGTGGAATCGGCAATGCCTTTTATGGCCTTGCCATAATTCACACACTGTCACTTCTTGTCTTATTCTATTTGTCACAATCAAGTCACTAAATCTGACTAATACTCAAGGCTTCACCTTTGGAGAAGAGGATTGCCAAAGAATCTATGGACATACTTTAAAACTGCTACATCCTTTAAGTCTCTTTATGTCTTTTGATTTTCCTTCCCTTTCCTCTTTCCCCTTATAACCTATTTGCTAAAAATAAAAACAAGTTGTTTGCCCAGTAGAGGGTTCCATAGCCCACAAATCCCAGACTCTATGCCCATGGATTTGTTTATTAAGTTCATCTGTCTTCTCTATTTCCTATTTATCAGAACAATCAGATTCAGGTTTAATTTTGTTTGTTCGCTTGCTTGCTGCTTTTGACAAGACAGTTTCATGTTGCATTCTTCTGTTCGGAGGCACATAATGTAGAGTTGGCTTGCTCTCTGTGATGCTAGCCGCCATCCATGATCCTTCATCTTGTGTCGAAGTCCTGCTCCATTTAATTAATCGTGTACAGCTTCGAGCCTAACAGTACAGCAGCTCATCCTAGGACTCTCAGTGAATGATAAGCATAAGTGACATTATAAAAATATAAGAAAACCAACATTTCTGAGTACATCCTGTGTCTTGAGTAGCATGCTAAGCACTTTCCATCAACATTTCACAATTTTCTTAATAATCCTCTGAGGTAGATCTTCTTGCTACTCATATATTAAAGATAAAAAAATTGAAGAATAGAAAATTTACCCTAACACATGGTTAGTAAGTGGCAGGGGCAGAATTTGAATCCAGGCAGTTTGACTTCGGAGCCCACTCTCTCAATCAAGGACGTTCCGTGGTAACTTAATGATCCCCATAGAGAAGGGCAGGTATGTGAAGTCAATTAACCTTTCTGATGTGTGTGATCAAGCTTCTGAACCTCTCTGAAACTTTTCTCATTGGTAAAAGATAAATAATAAAATCTACCTCAGAGTGTTATTATGATGGTTAAGCCTAACAGGCTATTGTGTGTTGGGCATTTAAAAAGTTCTAAAAAATGTATGTATGCTCAATAATAAAAAGACAACCCAATTAAAAATGGGAAAAGGTTTTTAATAAGTATTACCCCAAAGAAGACATACAAATGCAAGAACCACATGAAAGCATGCTTAAGCACTAAGGAAGTACACATTGAAACTATAGTGAGATACCACTTTACTTCTACTAAGATGGGCATAATAGAAAAAGACAAATGACAGGGAGTATTAGACCATATGGGAAACTGGAACCCTCATACACTGCTGTGAAAATGTAAAATGGTGCAGCTCTTTGGAAAACAGCTTGACAGACATTCAAAGAGTTAAATATAGACCCAGTGATTCCACTTATGAGTCAATGTATATCCAGAAGAAATAAAAACATACATGCACAAAAACTTGTGTGCAAATGTTCATAGTGGTATTATACATAATAGCAAAGTAGTAGAAGGAATCCAAAGGTCTATCAACTGAAGAATTGATAAATAAAATGTGATGTATCTATACAATGGAATATTATCCATCCATAAAAAGGAATGACATGCTGATACATGCTACAACATGGATGAACTTTGAAAATTGATGCTAAGTGAAAGAATACAGTCACAAAAGACCACATCTTTTATGGTTACACTTATACTAAACGTGAAGACTAAGCAACCCTTTGCAGGTAGAAAATGCATTGGTGTTGCCTATAACTGGGGAATTTGGTAACAAATGGGAAGTAATAGCTAATGGGTATGGGCTTTCTTTTGGGAAGCAGGGATGGAAATATTTTAAAATTAGATTCTATGATAGTTGCACAATCCTGTGACTATACTAAAAAAAAAAAAACACCCCACAAACATTGAATTATACACTTGAAATGGGTGAATTGTATGATATGTGAATTATATCTCAACAAAGGTGTTTAACAAAGAGGTTTTTGTGTATATGCATAAAGATTCATCATTTATAACCTTAGTTGATCTTTATGTTGTGATTATGTATGTATTTGATAGGTTATCTGAATGTGAATCCCTACTGTAAAATGAGGATACATAAAATTTAAACATACTTTCAGGAACGTAAAATGTATCATTTGGTCACGGACATGAATAACATGAGTGATGGCACTGCATTTTAAATCAGACCAACACGTAATTAGTGGTGACGTTAGGAAGTACACAGGATCCAACTAGTGAATTTACTGATTGTTATTCGGAGATAACTGGTTATGAATCTGAATTAAGGTTTTAGTTGTGACATATGCTGAATATTTTTAACTGTTTTGTTCCTATTGCTATCATAATGACCACTTAATGAACTTCCATCATTCACATGTTGTCCTAAGGGCTACAAAAGTATCTACCAAGACAGCTTCCTCCCCTTATACAGCACTTTCTGAAGAGTTGAAAACACGCCATGGGTTAAAGGAAAATTCTGTGTCTCCTGAATACAGATTTACAAGTTCTTTCTTCATGAGGTGGGCCAGCCGGGGGAGAAAGGAGGTTTTCAGGTCTGCTGAAGAATTAAAAGAGAGAAAAAGTGTTTGACTCGTGGCTCACCACCGGGGCTGTTCCTCTGTCACATGTTAATCTTCTCTGTCCAGAATCCCCTTTGTAGTTGGAGAACCCATCTTTCCATCAGGGGTCCTTAGAGATACTGAATTTGGAAGTCTAATTTTGAGTAGAATTTTATTACAAAACCATGGCTATTACTCTTTCTCCAGATCCACACATTTCCTTCCTTTTATTCCTCCCTTTTCCCCCTGGCCCCTATGCAAATTTTAAAACAATTAAGTATCAGAAATAACTTTTAATTGAAAATACAGTCTTATGACACCAAATCCAAAATTACACCCAGTGGGACACAGTGCGATGTCCTCACTTACCCTAAGCTTCGGCACCCAGGTCTCTTATTCCCCAGGGAACCTATGTTTCCAGGTAGATCTAAACAAATTAAGAAATCAGCAAGGAAATACAGATAACCTGGGAACTATCTGCTCTCCCCTCATTTTTCTTTAGTTTATCATTCATCTGTCATTTCTGGCTTAGAGAAGCCAGGTGCTAAAAGAGGCCTCGTCATCTGCACCTGTCACTTCTGGGTGGAGATCTACCAGACACTATGCATCTACATACACAATCTGGATGTATACCAATACTTACCCTCATGTTTGTATTGTAACGTAGGGTGTGTATATTTTACATACACACAGACACATATCAGGGAATATTTTCATTGACTTATTTGATTGTGAAGTTCTCTTTAACATACAAAAGAAGATACTTGTTTCTTTTGACTTTTTCGCCCCCTCATTCAAATACCAAATTGTCTTATTATAGCTCCAAGAGAGGGTATGTTCTTTGGGGTGGGGATGGGAAGCAGAAACGTAGAGAAAGAAAGACGAGCTCTTCAAGGAGAAGGCGGAGGAGGAAAAACAAAGTCTGGGAATCTCAAGAACATCTTTATTTCGCCTTTTAACTCTCCGCCTTTCTGATTAAAGAGTTCTGACCCGCTCCCCCGCCCGCGTTCAATTATCCCCGAGCATCTTTTCTCTAAAGCTGTCACCACCACTTGCTGAACTGCAGCCCCATCGTGAGCCATTAGCCTGGTTCTTTTCCGTTTCGCTTTTCTTTCCTCAGTTTCTCCCTGCAAGCTTTATAAATCTCCCTTGGAGGAGGAGTGTCCAAGCGGGTGGAAGTCCAAATACAATGCAACCTGAGAATTTCTGTCACTCTCTGCATATGCTCCTAAGTGCTTTAATCCCAATTAGGGGCGGCTGACACACGGTCCTATTCATTCCCATCAGCTCTTGAATACATTTGCCTAGAAATGAACTTCACAAATAGAGGCGCTCCTAAATGTGCCCAACAGCAAGGAAAATCGAATTGAGTGCGGGCTTATTCGGCAGCGGCCGGCAGAGGAGCGTTGAATGTGGAGGTGCCCCGAGACATTGCAATTCAGCAACACGCTCGCTGACTTTTCTTTGCACCATGTCAACCGAAAGAACCACGAAATAAGTTGGGGGACTCCGGTTAAAAGGCAACTTGAGAGGGACTCTGAATACTTTTATTGAGCCGCTTCCAAGAAGGTCTTAAAAAACGACAACAAAAAAGGCAGCCCCAAACCCACCAGCGGCGTCCAGGCTGCGTCCTAGTCGCGCGTTTGGAGCCTCCGGGCCGCCGCGCACCCACTGGCCTCGCAATTAAGGGGAAAATAGCCCCGTTGCCCGCGTGTCATCTGGTGGCGTTCCCAGAGCCCGTCGCCGCCGCCCTATTCAGACCCGGCCTTAATGTCCCACCCGCGCCTCGGGGGCCGCGCAGCTGGTCCGCGCTGACCCGGCCGCCCCGCCGGCGCGGACACCCTCGGGGGGTGCAGCCCAGGCCACCTCAGGACCCAACTGCGCCGCGTCGCCAGGCCTCCCCTGCGGTCCTTGATCCCTCGCCACTCCTTCCATTCCGGGCTACAGGATACTACGCACCGCCCGGGGGTGGGGTGGGGAGGGAAATTTTGACTCCTCAACACAGCGGTCCTCAAGTCCGAGGGCCACGGTGGCAGCCAACTCGGTCCCTCTCGGGAACCGGAAGCCCACGGGCTTCGTGCCCCGGAGGCCGGCAGCTCTGGAGAGGGGTGTTCCAAAGGGAGCCGCTGATCGCATCCCCAAAGTTGCTGCGGGGGCTTTTTTCTTCGAGGCGGAGCCCACCCCAGTCACACCGGCGCGGCGCCGGCAGCCTTCGGAGCCAGGCGCTGGGACGCAAGCAGGCGCGGGCCGGGGCCGCCCCTGAGGCCGCCGGGGCCGCAGCAGCGCCGCAGGCAGACTCTGCTCCTGCAGCCCGCCTCTTCGCGGGCGGCCGGTGCCCAGCATGCAGCCTCCTTCGGGGCAACCTGTTACGGAGCGGGAGTCGTGCCCGCGCGATACCGCAGCAGGCATCGAGCAGGGCAGCCCCGAAGCCGCCTCGCCCCGCACCTCGGCGCAGAAGGGAGTTCGCTTTAACAGGGCCTCTGGACGCCCATTTTAAGTCCATAAAAAAGCCGAGTGGAATGTTTTGATTGAGTCTCAACATTGTCTTTGAATAAGGCTGAGACCATGTAATTAATGTGTCTTTTTAATAAGGGACAATACGGCCGTTCAAGCTATTTAATTTCATTTAATTTTCCATCCCATTTGCTGCACAGCCCGCTTTTACTTTTAACACCCAGCCTTTCACGGCCCATCTTGCTCCACTGGGCACATTAGATTGGTTTCACCCTTGCTTTTTAGGGGAGGAAAAATAAAAGAAAATGTGTTCCTTTCCTCCTTTGTGGACAATTTATTTCACTTGGGGAACTTCAACTTTGAGCCACAGGACAGAATAAAACTCGGAGAGCTGGTGTGAATGCCTCTGGCGCAGTCCCTTTCTTCTCGTGGGGCTGGGAACCAGCCACAATTGGCTATATTAATAAATAACTTTCCTCACAGTCGGCCTTTACATGGTCCTATTGATAAAATTGTTCGCGTGTCGTTCACGCTTTTTCACTCATTAAGGAGGGCCAGGGAGGAGCCCCGAACCCAGGCCCCGCGCTCGCCTCTTCCCACTCACAGTGCTGGTAATTTAAACTGGGTGTCATCCCGGAGTCGCCAGGCCAGAGGTTAGAGGGACATGTTCATGGCTTAAATTTATTGCCCTCGACTCTTCGGAGCGGCTTCCTGTGCTCCCCTCCCCCGGCTTTTGCCATTCATGGGTAGCCGGATCAAAGGCCCCCTCCTTCTCGCGCGGGCAGGCCTCACGGCCCACAGAGGGGCACTGGAGAGGTAAGAGGAAAAGTCAGTGGCGCTTCCCTCGGAAAGGGGTCCTGAGCATGGCGTGGCGGAACCTGCGGAGCAGCCGCGGCGTGTGGCGCCGAGACCCGCCGAGCGGCTCTCTTCTCAGCCCCTGCACCCGCGTCTGCAGTCTGCTGCCGCCTAGGTGTCACCGCACAGTCTTACTTGAGGTACTGAGGCTTGAGACCCTAGACGTGGGCTAGATGACCCCGTTAGGAAGACCACGAGTTTTGGAGCGCCCCCAAACCCATTCACTCTACAGATAATTGCTATTGACCTTCGCAACAAACCCGAGTGAACAGCAAGGTGGAAGCCAAGGGTCTGTTTTCATCATCATTCCCATTTTAAGGATTAGGAGGCTCTGAAGCAATTCACGGGAGCTTCCCTGAGCCTTGAGTGACAGGGCACAGACTGAATGATCCCGAGTCTGCTGACCGTGTCCAGGAGGCAAAGGCAGGTCTCCATCGAGGAGTGCCCCACCGTCAAGAAGCTTTTTTGACGGCTTCTTGGAACAAAGTGCTGAGTTACAGGTGTCGCCGCCTTGCGTCCTGTCGCCGTGGTTAATCAGAGTCCCACTGACTCTGACCAGCTGCGGCAGGACGCGAGGTGGCCTAAGAATCGCCCCTCCCGTGGGCGAAGCAGAGCCGACTGGAGACTTCCACGTGGCGGCTGCTGGGAGTCCTCTGCCCTTGTTTTTGCACAGCGGTTGGGTCGCCGACACCAGGCCAGAAACCCAGAGTCACCCAGGCCTCTCCCGGAATTCCGCGTTGGGCTCACGTCCAAGTCCCTAGGATTTGGGGAGCAGTCCCCGGATTAGCAGAGCACGGCAGATGTGGGCAGAGCTGTCATAAATAGCTCTGAAGTCCATTACCGGACTATGTATTCTGAAAATTAACGTTCCCACACACCTTGGAGGCTTCCCTAAAAGGAAGCGGTGAGCACTCTAATTTAACTCTGAAGTCCTTGTTCTGCTTCGTGAACTGGGCTAAAGGCAGGGGTTGCCAATGCCCACCTCAACTCTTACCCAACCTTTGATTTTTTAAAAGAAAAATCTAATTTGTTGTTCTCAGGCAGTTAGCTCCAAGGACATCTTCCCCCTTTTAAACTTAAAAGCAAATCAAGGTTTGGGGCAGTTGGCTGGGTGTGTGTGTGTGTGGGGGGGCATAATTAAAAACCCAGCCAGCAGAACCCCCCCCCCGCCGTCTCTCTCGGGAGCGCTCAGGGCGCGGGATACCCCGCAAAGCCGCTCTGTGGCTCTTCCCATTCTCCAGAGCAAGTGCGGGCCCGGGTGTACCAAAGGGCAGTGATGCACAGATGACCTCGTCTCCCCAAACTGGGCCCGACGAAATAGGCCACTGGCCTGAACCCAATCCCCTGAAATGGTAATACGGTCGTCATTTAAAAAGTGTAGGTATTTTCTGGTGTTTTCCCATCAAGTACCTGCCTAATTTCTGTATGGCACACGCCAGAAATCAATAGAAGTTAACAAGTCCCCCAAACAGTCCCCATCTCTTTGTTTAATCTCCTTTACAATAAAGCCAAGGGGAGAGAATTTAAAATCTTTGAAGTAGACCAAGGCTCAAAGGAATCAGCCAAGTAGACTTAAAGTAGTCACTTATTTCCCAAAACTGGTTTGTCGGCGAACAATAAAAGGAAGTAAAATTTATGGAGAAATTATACAGTGGATTTGTCACTTAAAATATCGTAACTGTCTCCAGGACAATACCCCATGCTGAGGATTAATGGTCCCGCCGGACCTTTGATTCACCATCGCCTTTTCTTCGCCCTTGACAAATTGGATTTTTAGGAATGGGAAGGTCGCCTGGACCATTGTGCGCCAGCCATTCAGAGGCCTCGATTATGCAGGGGGCTGAGGGAACCACTCCATGTGACCCTCTCGGGTGGGACTCTGCAGCTGCTCCACAGCGCAACTCTCTCACCAAACTCCGCGCCCTTGCGCTAGGAGTGCCAAAAGGCGGCCGCCCTGATTGAAAAGGCGCAGTGCATGCCCGGCCGCGTCACTCCGCGGGCGGAGGACGCACGTCGGGGCGCGGCTCCCTGGCTCGCGCGCGGCTCGGGCTCTGGCGCTCGTGCCCTGCCGAGGACCCGGCACGCCCAAGAGCCTGCCTGGCGGCGGCTGCAGCAATGCACGGAGCAGCCCGCGCTCCCACCACCAGCGTGAGTGCGGATTGCTGCATCCCGGCCGGTCTGCGTCTGGGGCCCGTGCCTGGAACCTTCAAGCTGGGCAAGTACCTGTCAGACCGCAGGGAACCCGGGCCCAAGAAAAAGGTATTAACCATTCCGACCTCCGCCCCCTGTCGTTCGCCTCCCTTTTCCCTGGCCCAGGAAACGGGTACCTAGGGCAAGTGGAGGAAAGGGGTGATGGAGTCTTTACCTGCTAACTCTGCCAGGTGGAAGGAACCTTCGACGATCCCCCGCAAGTCCCATTAACTAACAGCTGGACGTGGGCCGGGCCGAGGGGAGAGGACGAGGCTGAGAGGGGACAGCCCCTGGGCGGGGTGCACGGGACTGTTTGCGAGCCGGGACCACTCGGAACCCGCGGTTTCGCCGCAGCTCTGGGATGTCTGCAGGGACGCGGGTGCTCCCGACCTCTGTCCGCAAAGGCGCCTTTCCTCTGTTTTGCAATGCTCAGGGCGTGGAGGACTTTTCTTACCTTCTTCCCCTCGATATGCTAATCTGAGGCTCAAATTTGCTTTAAAATAATTTAGTCCTATCTCCCTTGAAAAATATAATCCTTGGGAAACTCTCGGTCTCTAGAACGTCCCCAGGTTTTTCTGTCCGCGGAGGTCTACTTTGTGGGTTTGACACACAGCGTCAGAGCTGGACTCCAACCTTTGCTCTCAATTGTTTTTTGGGGTAAATGGAGAGCGGGTGAGTCAGGTAGTGGCTCTGACGCGGACCCCGAGGGCTCCGAGCGCCCAGCCGCGTGGGACCCGGGGACCGGGCGCCTGAAGTCGGGCTTTGAGAGCTCAGGGTCGCAATTGGGAAGCGTCAAGTCCAACCCACCAGCTCTGACTCCCCAAACAGCATGGAGATCCTGACCACAGGGGTTTTCAAGGCCTCGCCCGCCCACAGGCGTCCCAGCCCGCAAAGGCCGGCGAACAGCAACCAGCAAATGAAGGTGGTGGTGGTGGTCGTGGTGGTGTGGGACGTCGGATGGGGTGGAATAGCATCCTAGCTTTGGCTTGAGGCTGCCTAGAGCTTTCTAGTAAGAAGTCGCTCCAGTGCCCGACCAGCGGAACCCGCATCTGGCTGCTCACGGAATCGTCTCCTCCCGCGGTCTGAAGCCGGGTGTGCCGCGCACTACGCCTCCTTCGTTAAATGCACTTTAATTGCTTTTAAATGGCCGGGCGGCGTGCGTGCACTTTCACACACTTTGGCTGCAGGGCTCGTCAGCACCTCCGCACGTCCGTGCGGTGCGGCGACAATAGGAGGACACGAGAGAGGGTGGGGACACTGAGTTCTGAGACTGACTTCCCAACGTCACTGCCCTGGTAATTGGGCTGATTCCGGAGCGGCAAGAGGCAGAGCTGGGGTGGAAGTGGGGGACGTCTTGGTACGAGATGCGCCCAGGTGCTCATGGGGTGGTGGTGGTAGTGGATGCTGTCACCCCTCGTGTTTCCAAAGGTGCGGCGCGAGAGAGGACTGTCAGGCAGTTTTTCCGTTTCCTTCCTCTTGCAAGCAAGGGTCCTAAGGAATAACTCTCCTTTCAGCAACACAACTACTTCCCTGAGTCGGGTGGGGTGGAGGATGAACCTCTGGGCTGTGGGCCTGGCTGTGGCGCGGGGGGCAGAACGACCACTGCTTGTGTTGCAGGTGCGCATGGTGAGAGGGGAGCTGGTGGACGAGTCGGGGGGCTCCCCTCTGGAGTGGATAGGGTTAATCCGGGCAGCCAGGAACCCTCAGGAACAGACTCTGGAAGCTATTGCAGACTTACCAGGAGGACAGGTACTGTGGGCTTCCCCCCCACTGCCAATTTTATTTACCTAACCGTCAGTGAGGTGGCCACCGGTATTAAGAGCAAAGTGCTTTAGCTACAAGTCTCATTCAAACGTCCCAATAAGCCTATAAGGCAGATGTTGTTATTTTCCGTTTGAAGAATGAGGGACATGAAGTTCAGAGAGGTTCAATAGCTTTTCCAAGGCCACATATCGTCAGAGCGGGGATTCCAACCGTTCCTCTCAGTTGTTTTTTGACCAATTACAGAGGATATGACAGCAAGCTGTCCTGTTCCTTGCACCCCAGATCTTCTACCGAGCGCTGCGAGACGTTCAGCCAGGGGAGGAGCTGACGGTGTGGTATTCCAACTCCTTGGCTCAGTGGTTTGACATCCCCACAATTGCAACTCCGACGCACGACGAGAAAGGTACCGCCTCCGAGAGGGCCTCCAGGCCAGCCCGGGTGGGCAAGAGTCCAGCCCTCCTCCAGCTTTGGGCGAGTCCCCAGACTTGAAAAGCCTTTCTCTTACGCTGTATAAAATTGAATCCACGCTTCCAGTCTGTGTGGGCAGAGAGGCAACGTCACCACTACCTCCTTAAAATCAAAGTAAATGGTAACAGTGACAACAATAATCTGGCTTGAGGTGGCAGGGAAAAAAAATTCTTTAAGAACTTCATGGGGGTCATCTTTTCCTATTGCATGTCCTAAGACACAATTGTTTACTCAGTTAAGAATCAATAAAGAAGACTTAACATATTATTAGAGTAATCACACCATGAGCTCCAGAAAGCATAACAAGCCTGGGATACTTTTAGGTGGAGGGACATTTCTTTTCTACTGGCTTGAAGAGAGTAATGTATTTCTACAGCATTGTAGAAGCATTACGGTACTTACAGCTAGGCAGTTGGCTGGTAGTGAGGTCCTTAAGTGGTATTTATTCACTTCCCCCTCCTTACTTAAATTGAATTTGGGATGTATCCCAGTTTCTTCTCAGATTTATTTGATCCCTTCCAAAGCCAAGAGGGGATTTATGCAAATTAAGATGCACTAACTAAAGAGAAAAACATTTTCAAACCTTTCCTAGAACGCTGAAGAACACTTCCTGTGGAATAAAGCTGGGAGGTGCTAATGCAGTTAAGATCTTGAGACTCCTTTTAATGCACAAACCTTCCATGACTTTCTTTTTTCCTTGACAATTATTTATTTGTAATTTCTCCTGAAGACACAGTTAATATTTAAAATCAACATAACAAATGCTGTGAAATATTTTAGCATGCTCTCACCCTGAATTGCCCATTCAGTCTCATCCCTTTACAAATAGGGTTAAAAAGTTAATACAAATGTGGGAATTAAACCCCTCATGAATAAGGCAGATGAAGTTTATTCAGAACAACGAATCACTTCACTTCCAAGTGTCACTGTCTTCTGTAAATTATTTATATTGATTTTGTGGGTGATTTGTATGTACAGTATTCATAAAAAATTATCCTACTTTGTTCCTTGTATCACAATTACATTAAATTCTCTTGTCAACTTCTTCCAGTAAAATAGACATATGACAAAAGCCCCACAGTGGAGAACCCTCAAACCTGCCACTATAGAACAGTTGCAAGAGCTACGGGCCTTTAGGGGCTAGGCATTTCTGCACAGAACCCTCCTCCATAGGCACTCTCAAATAGTATGAAGGCAACTTGTTTGAGTGGTGGCCCTTGTATTTTCATTTCAGCCAATAAAGCTTATAAACATCCTATGGTAACAGTTATCAAAATAGACACCATTTTGGGGAACGTTTGGATTATTTTGAATCCTGATGTTCCCATCTTTGAGATGCTTGAAATTTTGACAAACTAAGGGTTACATGAAGGAGGGGAGGTGAAGTCACCTATGAAGTTGGACACTTTGGGCATAAGGTTACATTTTAGAGTACAGAGAACATGTCAGTTGGTTAGGATAAACTAAAAAAGAAACATATTTAAACCGAGAACATATCTAATGTATGTTTAAATCTTGAAAAGAGGAAGAAATAAGTAGGGATGGCTGCTATTCTTCTAATAATTACTAACTCTAGTGGATTTCAATTCCATAGTAAGATTAAGGAAAATACTGACCCTTTGTTTTAGGAACAAAGCTTACTTGGCTTTGCATTGAGATGAGTCATTCTGGGGTAACCTCTGAAAACTCTCTCTTTAAAAAGGGGTGAGGAGAGGGGGGGTTCCCGAACTTAGAAGGGAATTTAGGATATTAAATCAGCATATACACCAAGAGAACCCAGGAGGTCTCTTCTCTGTGATTATTTTCAAGTTTTATTTTGCATGGCTGTTTAATATAAGGCAACAGGAATATTGAAATGATTGTATCTAAGTCTTCCATAAACAATTAGGATAGGGTCTCATAGACAAATCCTCCCCCCCCCCTTTCGTTCTGCTCTCCCCATGGCTTCAGCTGGAAGAAACAGCTCCTTACTTGAATTCCCACCTTAGTTACTTGGGGGAGTACTACTTGCTTTATGCAAAGCCAGAAGTGAAATACACAAAGGGAGAAAGATCTGCAATTTCTGCCATTATTGTTCTGTAGTAATGTTTTAGAAGTTTGAGCTGCTTTTGTGCAAGGAGAAAAAAATGAGCTTTTGCATTAAATTTAATGAGACTGACATAAACTTTGGATACTTCCTTGTGGCTCAACTAACTTCTTTTTCACAGAAATCCTTCCTTTCTGTATATCAGTAAACCACAACATTTAAAAAGACATCAATTTGTAAATCTGTGTTCTCTGTACAGATGTAACATGACCTTTTTGAGTGAAAATTAACCTCTACCATGTGATCAGAATCTGTTTCATACATATGCCACTTAATTGTGTTCACAGGCCCTGACAAAATTAAAAACAACTATGTTAATAATATTAAACACACAAAAAAATTTCACACCAAAAAACATGTATATCATTCCTGGTAGAGAATATAGTTATTAAAACCTGAGTATCTATATCTATGTCACTTATGTATACTCATGTAATAAAAATAAACTATATATATTTTCCAAGGACTTTATTATGCTTGGATTGTGCAGCTATCTAAGAGTTAATTACCAGGTGGAAAAACTGACAAGATAATACATCATCCTTCAGTTTTTAGAATATCAGGACATAGGACTTTTTATTTTCTCCCATCAAATTAAATGAGGTTAAAGAGGAAATAAAGATACAACTAATCTTGAAGAATAGCAAATCATAGTCCCTATGTGGCCCTTCAGTTGGTCACGCTCCAGGAAAACCTCAGGCAAAGTGGTGAAGGCTGGGAGGGGGTGGGAAGAATGGATAGTGGACATAAAAGACATTGTTCTATGAAAAGGAATGATTACATATGGCCCATACATACAGGATATTGTCTCGCCTGGTAATGAGGAGCTCACGACCATTAGATTGGCCTTTGTTCAGTTTATCCAAACTCCTTGACATACGCGAACTATTCTGCAAACGTCAACAGATGGGCCCGGGCACAGCACAGCCTCAACACTTGATTTAGAGCAACAGCTGCTCCCTGCTCGCTCTCTTCCCTGGCCAGCCTGTCTGAGCTCTGCCCTCCCAACGAAGATTTGCTCTTATGGCCTGGAGGAAGTCTTCGTTGGAAAGGCCCAGATCACCCCTCTTGGGTTCTAAGTAGTCCCAGAGATGGAAATGGTGACAAAGTTGGCCACTGGGAAACTTCTCGTGGTCCTTGGTACAGTGGGGCTACCGAATTCAATTATTCACCGGGACCCAAGAATACTCCTGCTTCTCCCCATACTGCTGGTCAAAGCCTGAGCTTTCTTTGCCTTGAGTGCGCTGGCGCTTTCTTTCTCTTCTTGCTTGTTCGCCTCTCACGGGGTCGCTTTTCTACTCTTTCTCGCCCAGGGGAGGAGCGCTACATTTGCTGGTACTGCTGGAGGACGTTTAGATACCCGAACAGCCTTAAGGCGCACCTACGTTTCCACTGCGTGCTTAGTAGCAGCGCGGGCCGTGCCTACCTGCACCACGAGCACGCGGCTCGGCAAGGCGCTGCCCCGGCTGCGGACGGCCTTCGCCTCTCTCCGAAACCGCAGGTGCCTGACTTCGCTGCGGCCGCCCAGGCGGGCACTCTTCGGCCCCACTCGCAGGCCCCGCCGCCTGTCCAGGCCTGCGGAGTGAGGGAGAGCATCAAGCGCGAGGCCTCCGCGCCGTCGGCCACTTCGCCGCCCCTGGCCAAGTGGGGGCCGTCCAAGAAGGGCAGGGAGCAGCCAGACCGCGCCCTGGACATAAGCGGGGCCGCCCGGGGACACGACCACTTCCTCAGTATCGTGGGCAGCTCCCCAGCCGGGGGCGGCGGCCCGGCCTTCTACCCCGGCGCGCGCTCGGCTTTCAAGCCCGCCGGCTTGGCCAGGGCTGCCTCGGCCGCTCATGGCGACCCCTACCGGGAGGAGGGCGGCGGCAAACCCGGGTCCGGCCTGTCCTTAGGCAGGCTGTTGGGCGGGGCGCGGGCGGGAGGGCGACCCGGCGGCGCGGAGAACCCAGCGGCGGGCGGCGCGGGCCACCATCATCACCACCACGCGCACCACCACCACCACCACCACCACCACCACCCCAAGTGTCTGCTTGCGGGGGACCCGCCGCCTCCTCCCGGCCTGCCCTGCTCGGCGGCCCTGCGCGGCTTCCCTCTGCTTCCCGGGCCCTCGGAAGAGGTGTCCGCCTTCAAGCACGTGGAGCGCGCCCCGCCCGCGGCCGCCGCCCTGCCGGGAGCGCGTTACACTCAGCTGCCCCCAGCTACCGGGCTGCCCCTGGAGCGCTGCTCGCTGCCGGCCCTCGACGCAGGAGGGCTCAAAGCCTATCCAGGTGGCGAGTGCAGCCACCTGCCCGCCGTCATGTCAGCCTTTACCGTCTACAACGGGGAGCTACTCTACGGCTCACCGGCCGCCGCCGCCTATTACCCGCTTAAACTGCACTTCGGCGGGCTGCTCAAGTATCCGGACTCCATGTCCTACTTCAGCGGACCCGCGGCGGCGGCAGCGGCCGCCCTAAGCCCCGCCGAGCTGGGCTCTCTGGCTAGCATCGACCGAGAGATTGCCATGCATACGCAGCAGCTCTCCGAGATGGCGTCGGGGAAAGGCCGCGGCCGCCTGGACGCGGGGGCGCTGCAACCTGGCGTCGTGGCGTCGGGTGGCACCAGCAGTGGAGGAAGCGGAGGCGGCAGCGCAGGCAAGCCCAAGACGGGCCACCTGTGCCTCTACTGCGGCAAGCTGTACTCGCGCAAGTACGGGCTCAAGATCCACATGCGGACGCACACTGGTTACAAGCCGCTCAAGTGCAAAGTGTGCCTGCGGCCCTTTGGCGACCCCAGCAATCTCAACAAGCACATCCGGCTGCACGCCGAAGGCAACACACCCTACCGCTGCGAGTTCTGCGGCAAGGTGCTGGTGCGCCGCCGAGACCTGGAGCGCCACGTCAAGTCCCGCCACCCGGGCCAGAACCTGCTTGCCAAGGCGGGCGACGGTCCGGGCGCGGAGCCTGACTATCCCCCGGAGCCTGGGGAGCCCAAGAGCGACAACGACAGCGACGTGGACGTCTGCTTCACGGACGACCAGAGCGATCCAGAGGCTGGGGGCGGCGGGGAGTGCGACTCTTAACGAGTCTTCCTTGGAAGGGCTGTAAGTGGAGATGGGGACAGAGAGAAGTGGGGGCGGGGGGTTCTATTCTGGGAGAAGAGGAGCTCCTGGTGGTGAGAACGACCCGGTTGACAAAACCGTTTTTATTTTGGTAGGGCGCCAGACTCTGGAACCGGGAGAGGTACCAGGTCCGATGTTGAAACTCATAGCAAAGGTTTAGTGGTGGCTTAAAGAAACCTGGCCTCTTGGCAGCCTTCGCGGCTGGGTCCTTGCGCTCCAGGCCTCTGGACTCCGCGGATGGGTCTTTCCCCTACGATCCAGGCAGTCGGCTCTCCAGGTTTAGGATCAGATAATGTAAACGTCACAGAGCCCTGAAGGGCACCGAGTTCAACTGCCACGTATTTTAAAATTGTCCTTTTCTGTTGAGAAAATTGTGCCTTTTGAAACGATGTTTTGGTGTGTATTTTACATTAGCATTTCACTGCATAGGCAAAACAGTAGTCACAATTGGGTAGATGTGGCATCCATACATTTGCTTCCATCTCATTTGTTCTCCTGTCAGAGATTGGGCCTTGCCGCATTGACTGTATAGTGGTAGCAGGTGTACGAATTGGTCAAAGTTGCAATTATTTATAAGACAATAATGACAACTGTAAAATATCTAAAGCATGAATTTAAAGGCACGCAACATATACTATTAAAGAAAATGTTCTATTTGGTAGACTACAAATGTGATTTTGTTGTTTTATAATGAATTATGTACAGTGGATTCAGTATTTTGGCCTTGGTTTCAGTTTGTGCAATCTTTAATAAAAATAAAGATACAAATGAGAGTTGTTCACTTAATTTCAGCAGATTCTTTAAAGAGCCAGTTTAATTTGAAAACCATTTTTTGAAGAGACTCCATAATAAAATAAATCATAGGACACTTGAGTACTTTGATTATTTATAAAATAAATGTTAAGTAGTGTTGTAATATACCATTTCCAATATGTGCATTTCATAGGCTCCCAGAAAGTAGGCAGAACAATTGTTTTCTGAAATAATTGTTAGTCATGCTAAGTGTTTTTGTGTTTATGGAAAGAAGCTAATGACCTTCAAGAAAAACACACGTATTTCTTGTCAAAGGGATTATGGAATTGTAGAATCACTATTTCTTACATGCCATTTTAACAGAAATTTCCTTGGGAAGAAAAAAAAAAGGGAAACTTGCTCAGTGCCTTTTATAATGCATACACTTTACCATTCATTCAACAAATACTAAAGGAGGATCTATTCTTATTGGGGGTACTGATCTATTTGCTCTATGTAGGTTCATTTTTTTCTCACGTACTCCTTCCAACAGCAATTGTGCTGTCAGTATGGGTCCTATTTTACAGAAGAGACAATATACTCTTCAAGGTCACTGGGAAGCTCATAATTAGAACAGAAAGTTAGAAGCAGTGACTTTATTTAAAGGTATAAAAATAAATGCTAACTAATGGAAAGATAAAGAATATAATTTTGAGGGCTAAAATTGGAAAGCATCCTTTCTCCTTTTCCTCCCCCAGCACACACACTCTGGGAAGCTTTCCAGGCAGTTATATAAGAAGTGGAGACTAATCATCCCTTCAGCTAAGTGCAGGTCTACAGTGCACTTCCCAAAGGTTGGTGGGAGATGGTTAGTCACTGAATGCTCTGAATAGGCTCCTGATTTAATTCAGTTAAAACTGCCCTTTAGTTTCAGAATCCTGATCATTGCAGCAGTCTTTACTCTGCTGTCTCCTAGTTGGGCACATGGCCTTAGTCATTGGGTGGCTGGCAGGACTTTTTCTGATCTATCACAGCAAGAGGCATGAGGGACATGTGACTTGGTAGTAATCAGTGAAACAATTTCTTTTCTAAGAAAACTTTTGCTGGGAATTATAGTGTGTGTGTGTGTGTGTGTGTGTGTGTGTGAGCTGACCAGAAAATGCTTTGTAAAGGAAAGCCTAAGGAGACACAAAAATAATATGTGGATTAACATATGCATATGGTGACACTACATTTATTGTGCCAGATTTTTATGCTCTTTGCAATTCTTTCTTCTCCACTGATGAGGAGTGTAGGCTTGCCCCACCAGGTTCAGTGATGGCCACACAGAACTGGGAGAGTGAACCCAAGCATCTGCCCAGTTAGCCTGGGGTCCAGGGGTTCAGGGTTTCCCCCTGCCTGCTTAGCTTCATGGTCCTGCCCTTTGAAGCAATTATTACTTGAAACCAAATCCACTCCTACAGAGAAATATTGGAATACTGCTGAAATCAGATAGTAAGTACTCAGGGGAAGTGGGAAAGGCTGCCCAGATCTGAAACATAGGAAAAGTTTAATCAGCTTTAAAAATCATGTTTTCTTCTCCCATTCCCTAGCTCAGTACTAAGTCCTATAACTCTTGTTTTGTGTGAAAGATTTAATAAAACAAAACAAAACAAATAATCTTCTCACCTTGTTTCCCCCATTGTAAACTGATATCTGTATGTTATAAAAAATGAAAATTGAACATAGATTTAAAAGTCTCTTAATCTCAGGTCATTTGTAATTCTCCATAGGTTGTCACAGATAACCTGTATGTGTGTGCATGGATGTGCACACTTTCATATATAGTCAATGCAATTATTTATTTTAATGGTGAAATTCAATCAGTGATATACAGTCAGTAACAATCACATTACTTATTTTAAAGGACTCAGTTGAATTAGTGTTTCTCAGCTTATTTATTTCAGTCTTCTATTCCTTTCTCTCTACTCTCACCCCAACCCTCAATCCTCATCCCAATGCCCACAACTAACTTTGAGGGTTGTACTAAAGCCACTGGAAGTTTCTGAGATTTTAATGGAATATTTTGTACCAAAAGATTTTTTAAAAAAGATAGAAGGATTCATGCCTTTTAGAAAAGAAAGACTCTAGATTGTTTAGGCCTAGTTAATTTGGACATTACAATGACTTGCTAACCTAAATAAATCAGACAGATGTAGGTTCTAGGCTTGCCTCCACCACTTGCTTGCTTGGCATCTGGGACTAATCTCTCTAATGCTTCAGTTCCCTCATTTGTAAAACAGGATGAAAAAAGCAACAGAGTAGTTGTGAAGATTGAATGAGTTAATGCAGTTCAATAGTTTAGAATCAAGTCTGATACACAGTAAGCTCTCAAACATGCACTGCTTAAGTGCTGAGGATACCTAGGGAGAAATGCATTGTTAGGTGATTCCATCATTGGGTGAACATCATTGAGGGCATTTACACAGACCTAGATGGTATAGCCTACTACACACCTAGGGTATATGGTATAGCTGATTTCTCCCAGTTTACAAACCTGTACAGCTTGTTACTGAATACTGTAGGCTATTGTGGTGCAATAATAAATACTTGTGTATCTGAACATATCTAAACATAGAAAAGGTACAGGAAAAATGTGGCATAAGAGATAAAGTGTGTGTGTGCCTGTGCATCATGAGCACTTTATGGGAGAGAGTCAGGGGGAGGCCGAGAGTAGATATCAGGAAGAGGGAGGGGGAAAAAGGGACAGCGGGAAGGAAGACGAGGGGAGAGACAGGGAGAGCAGAATGGAAAGAGAACTAAGAGATAAAATTTATGATGGGAAATAATAAAAGAGAAAGAGAGAGGGAGAGAGATGGGAACCAGACTGGGAGGAAGGCAAAGGGAGACAGAGGGAAGGAGTTTGTGAGCATGAGTACTTGTGCATTTGTGCAGGGACTGACTGGTGTGGTGTGGTGTGGTGTGGTGGTGGTGGTGGTGGTTGTGGTGGTGGTGGTGTGTGTGTGTGTGTGTTTTGGGCTCTTTGGCCTCTCTCCTCCCCAGCTGCTCCTCCCTTCTTCACCAACTCTTGGCCCTAGCCTTAGCCACTTGAAGGACATCTTGCTGAGCTCCTGCTTTTATTTAAACCACCTCAAAGTTAGCAGTAAATCCAACAGCTGGTAGGGTCCAGCCTTTTCTTTCAATACTCAAACTTTTTTATTATAATCCATTATAATCTTATGGCCCACCGAGGCATATACTACATGCAGCCTGTTGGTGACTGAAACTCCTTACGCTTGCATGACAGTATTAAAGTAACTCTAGAACTCTTTGTGGTTTCATCTTGAAAACATCAAGGAACAAAATAAGGGTTGACACTCTTTTATCAGCATTAGCATGATTTTGCAGGGCACTGCTCTTCTCTTGGTTCACTTCCAGACCTGGACAAACTCGAACTTTGACATTTTTGCTAAAGAGAAACTTCTTCAGACCTCTAATCAAGCCCTCTTTCCATTTGAGCTCAGATACCCGTTCAAATGTTTCATTGAGGTTAAGTGAACCGGAAGAAAAATGCTCGTCGTCTGTTTTCACTGATTTTCGAAACGCTCAGCTGTACTGCGGAGAGTGAGGAGTTAAAGCGGAATCCATCGGAGGTGAGCGCCGGTGCAAATCCTCTCCCGAGCCTAGCAGAGAGCGGAGCAGACGGCAGGAGCTGCAATTCCTTAAGGTTCTACTTTATTAATATTTACTCTCTAGACTCTGAGGCAAGGAGATGAACGGCTGCGGGGCTCCAGGTTGGAAGCGCTGTTCAGGGGAGTTGCGGCCGCAGGACTGGTGGTGCTGATGCCGGTGCTGAGGGTCCAGGGCCGAGAGGTAGGTGATTGGCTGCGCATCTTTCGTCCGAGAGCTCTCATTGGTTCATCTTTGGGATCCAGGGTTGTTATTGGTGACAGGCTGGCCGCGCGCGATCTGGACAGGTGCTGCCTCTCGGGAATGGCCCGCTGGCGGTGTCGCTACTTGCGCGGGTGTTGCGGCATCATTCGGTGTGTGTGGCACTCTTGGGACTCACAGTTCTACTCTCTCTGGGAACAGGAGTTTCCAGGTCTGGGTTAAGGCAGAGTGGGAGACTCCTGGCCTTCCGGGGGACAGTCCTGGAGTCTGGGAAGGGAGGAGAACGCGGGGCTCCCCATTCCTCAGCCCCGGGCGACCAGGAGGAGTTCGAGGAAGTTCCAGACGCCCCATTAGTCCTTGTTTAAGTGCTTGGGCCTGCTTGGCGGGGAGCTGCGGTACCAGCGCAGTGCGCCCTCGCCATCTGCTGCTGTCCCAAAAAGGGAGAGAGCAGAGGCGCTTGGCGCCATCGGAGGTCGGGCTTGACCCTTGGCCACCCAGGTGTGAGTTGTGAAGAGGAGGACTCAACAGACGGCGAGGCCAACGTGTTTAGTTCCAGAAGGAGCGTGGCGCTCCCTCCGCGCTGGGTGACTTTCCTACAAAAGATGAAAGGAGCGCCTCTGTCATCTGTGACTGTAGTTTAATTCAAATTAGGTGTAACCATTTGTACCACAGATAACGTAAAGCCTTTGGCTGGCACACCGTCCGAAGTGCCTTCCAAAAGGGACCGAAACTGGGTATCTCCTATACTAGTACGCATGTAAACCCTTTGAAGACACTGATTTTATTTCAGTACAGCATGTTTTAATTGTTTAAAATTTGGCATCTTATGTAAGTAGATAAAAACGAAAGCACAAGTTATTAAAGAATATAAAAGTGATAGCATAAAGACAGATTTTTGATAGTCAGAATTAAACAGATTAAAAGGAGCATTTTGTGTCAAGTGAGAAAACTATTAAAAACAAAATATATTAGATATCCAACTATCATGCATAGTCCCTACTTTTTCTTCTATCCAGTATTCTTTTGCATAATTTGGTATTGCAGAAAATGGCTGCAAATATGCATTTTCTATTCTTAATGTTGGTATTACAGTAATGTTTCTGAAGTTACTTTAAATACTGAATGATTTAAATTCCAATTTTCTATGGCAAGTTGTATTTGAATGGGAGATAGTCAATTTGTCTAGAAAGCCTTAGGTGGAAATGTCTTATGTGACAGGAGATATAGTGAAAAGAGATGCAATAGCAGATAGCTTTATACTCATATAAGAACATAGTGAATGTCAAAGATAGTTTTAAATCTTCTTTTTAAAAACAAATCCCTGACAACTGGCAGAAAGAGAAGATTTTATATTTCACACTGAGCAGTTGATTCCTGAATTATAACTGTAGGGTAACTGGAGACATGACCAGGTCATGTTTAAGCTCACTTGAGTGTATTGGACCATAGCAGAACACATCTGTGAGCAACAAAATGCTTTCAGGTACACTAAAAGTCAATCCAATGACAAATGAGTCCATGTAGATGTCACATTTTATAAGCTTATTTGTGATTTTCAGAAAGCTGGAGGAAAGAAATGCCTCAGCAACCAAGAAGATGTAGGGGAAAAAATACACTAGGAGATTTTATATACACCCCACCCCACACAAACACACCCACACCAGAATTATATAAAGCTAACCTGCTGCAATGTGGTCTCAGAGTACTGGCATTGACATTTATGCATGTTTGTGTATATACTGTGTCCTATATTTGTTTCCCAAATTAATTTGTTTATTATTGTCTTGAATTAGTAATTTGGGACATCATGATATTCATATTGGCCAATATTCTCATAAAGTGAGAAAAATAGCTTTACCTTGAGGTTTTCTTGACAGACCTCTTTTCATTAAATCTTCATAATTTCATTTAATCTTTATAATAACCTATTTTACAGGTAAGGGAAATAAGGTTTTTGTTGCACGGCTAGCTAAAAATATTCCCAGGGTTTATTCCTAAACTTGTCACCTCCACAGCCTCACCCTCAACATGCTGTATGTCCTCTCTAAAACACTGTCCTTTGATATAAGAAGTATCCAGAAATTCAGTTCGAATCCTTTATAACTAGATCCAGGGAGTGTTTTAAAGGACAAAGATGAGGTGAGCTGAAAGCTCAATGGGTTCCCAGGCTTTTCCAGCTGGAACCAGAGTTAAATTAGAGACAATTTTGGCTTGTTATGTACTTGAAATTATTTGAATTGTGGTAAATCTCTATAAGGCTCAGTTAAGTTTAGTCTAGCCTTGCTTGGTATTATTAAACACAAAGAGCTGGCCAGGATAGACCAAACTCTAGGAAATGGATAGTTGGCTGCTTCTCAACTTGTTCTTTCTCTCTGTGGTTACAAAACTGAGTCACCTTTAGCTTTTCGTCATATTCTGCAATAAGGAGAAAGCAATGAGGGCTTCATTCCACTTTTTTTTTTTTTTGGTTGTTGTTCTTTCGGGAATTTGGTGAAGAATCCATGGGAGACCTTAGCTATAGAACTGTACTTCTCCAGGGTAAGCAACATGGAAATCCTAATGTTAGGCCAACATGGGAAATATATTTATGTGCATATGCATGTGAACTTTTAAAGTTCTCATCTATGAACACTACCATCAAATTTTGATTTTCTTATTATGAGTATTATTTAAAAGTACCTTATCTAAACCCATCTTTGGAATTAAGATTCAGACCTGTAACTGGATGACTGGAGTGTGGACCTATGGTAAGTAGCAGGTACAGAGCATAACCCACACCAGCTGTACAACCATGGTGAGCACTCCAGTAGGGAAACAAACGAATGCAAATGAGATGCACTTGGCCATAGAACAAAGATGAAAATGACATTCACTTGTAAATGAGTTTTCTGTGTTTGATGTAAACAGAATGACATGCATTTGGTAGGAAGACCTCTATGACCTTAGGATAGTTGTTGAATTCATTACATGGGGCTGCACATGTTTCTGACATTTTGTCATTATTAGTGTATCTCATGATGTAGGTTTTTAATTTATTTAGAAACATTTCCATGATTTTTGGCACTAGGAGATTTTCTGAGAGTTAAGGCGAGGGGCTCATCATTGAGAGGTTAAATGCCCTGGAATAAAACTTCAGTGTGCACCTTGCACTCAAACAAGGCCCTGGCCGATAGGATAGAGCTCAGCATCAAAAGGAAGATCAACTTCTCAGTTTTGCCTTCCATTGCTAACCATGGGCCTCAGCCTAGATATTCGCTTAAACATTAGACTTAAGTGATTGGTATGTAGCTTTGTTTTCTGAGCCTTATTCATTTTTCAACCCCCATTTAAAAATTGCTCTCTTCTCTGTAACCTTCCCTAATTGTCCCAGTGCAAAGTGGTGTTTTCTTCCTCTGAACTTCCACAGCAGATGACCGGTAATACTCACTAATCACTTATTTTGTTAAATGCATATATTGGGCATGGATTATGTTATTTGGTTTGTGTGAGAAAGAATAAGGGGGTCAAGGGTATCAATGATAGGATAGTTACAAAATGTTCAGTAGTATCACAGTGTGTTGATGGGCTATTGGCAGATGCACATAAGGTCAAGGTGATCTTAGAGGTGTTCTGTTTTCTTAAGAAATACCACCTAAGAAAGAAAGAAGAAAGACTGGTAGATACATTTGAATGTATAAATAACAAAAGCTTACATTATCCCCTCACAAAAACAAAACTCAGGTGAACTAAAATAAAGATAAAAATTGTAAGTGTATTTTCTAAGAATAATATTAGTTTTGCCAATAACAGAAGGTACTAGCAATATATAAATAACTTATTAAAATTTATGAGAATACTTTGTGATTCTAGTAACTAAATTGCAAGTAATAAGAATTAATCAAGTTGCTGGTGACCAAAGATATGCAAACATGTTCTCTCTCATAGTAATCAAAGACATGCACATTAAAATATCCTTTAATATAAAAATTAGATAAAAATGTAAGAAAATGCTAATAATGTTCTGAAATTGATGCAAGTACATCAGCAAAATATTGTGGAAAAATATCGCCAGGGTGATACACACACACACACACACACACACACACACACACACGTGTATATATGTGTATGTGTATAAATATTATATAAATAAATAAATATATATATAAATTTAAATTACTTTGGCAAGGTTATGACACCTTACTGAGTTGTTTGTACAGTGCTACCAACTTAAACGCATAGTGGCAAGTTTAATTGTCAGATTTTGGCCATGACAACAGCTCTGATGGCCATCCCAGAAAAAAAGTTCCAAAATTGTGTTGAAGGGCAGACTAGGTGCTGGCATCGATGCATAGATTCCCAGGGGGAGCACTTTGAAGGTGACCATAGTGATATTCAGCAATGAGGTATGTAGGTCTTAATTGTCGGACCTTGTATATGTGTGCTCAGAACTTGAATTTATGAGGATTTATTCTAGAGAAAGAATTTAGCAATTTAACAAAAGCATAAAGCTATATGCACATGGTTTTTCACTGTAGCAATAAATCCTACAGCAAAAATAAATGAATAAATAAAGGCAACTTAAGAAATCAAAACTAAGGTATGGTTATTATTTAGGAAGCTTCACTATTTTGAAGTAATGTTAAAATAATTATTAAAATAAAACAGTGGAAAACATTTTCTGAAGATATTAAGTGAGAAAATATGAATAAAAATGATTGTCCATTATGATTACAGTTACTTAAGAATATGTTTTTTATTTAGATAGATACTAGAAAGCAGTATACAAAAGATGAAAGTAGTCATGCCGAGCTTATGCAAGTTCTCATGTACACTACATTCACTGCCTTTTTTGATTTTTCTTTGGTAAGTCTAATTATGTGACAATATTTAATAATTGTTAACATTTTGCTCTTTTCATTGCTGAAGTACACTATAGTTATCATGACATACTGCCTCTTAATAGTTTAAAATTAAGAATATTTCCCCCATAGCCATAATATCATAATCGTATCAAGAGAAGTTAACAATTCCTTAATATCTAGTACCTAATCCACATTCACATTTTTCCCAATTTACATTTTCTTTTCAAAAATGAAATAACTTGCTACATCTGCCCAATCCAGTGGGATTAGGTGGGTGGAGAGTGACTGGTGCCATGGTGGTGAGTGTTCCCAGGCTGGCCAGCGAGTGATGGCCAACAGCCCTCTGGGCCTCTTGCATGGACCCTAGGAGGAGGAGGACAGCTGGCTCAGAGATGGTTGGCTCCATCTGCAAACAGAGCTGCCTCTTTCTTCCTGCCCTCTGCTCCTGGGAGTTGGGGACACAGGCTCGTAGACCCTTGGAGCCAGCTGGCAAGGAGGAGTGGGAAACCAGCCAGCAGGTCTGTGCTCTGGGTGAGGAACTTTGGCTCATTGTCTTTGTCAAGACAGCTGTGGAAGGTCCCAAGCTTTCACACAACCCTTCCTGCTCTGGTGTGGCCAGCTCATAAACACCTGGCTGAGTTGCTGGTTTACCTTCTCTGCGGTTTGTGCAAAAAACTGTCTCTTCTTTCAATTAGCTGGATCTTCTGAATTAAATCAGGTCTTAAAAAAATGATGAGGAAAATGAGTACTTAATAAAGTTATCAAGACTGTAAAACTTGAAAACTTCTGTAAAAAATCAAACCAAACCAAAATAACATTTAATATGGAAGCTTTTCCAAGATTCCTGGAGGTAGAGAGAATGGTAAATTGAGCCTCCTGATATCTTACCAATCTTATGGCATTTACTTTTGCTTAAGCGTTTTGAATTTTAAGCACTGTATCAGTTTTTGTCTCAATACTTTGTACCTGAAAGAAGTGACAGTTATTCCCTAATAGCATCTAATACCCAGCCCATGTTGAAATTTCTCAGTTAAATTTGTTTGAATTAGGATCTAAACAAGGTCCACTGATTGCCTTATATTTCTGAAGTAGGCTGAGCAGACGTCCTGTTTTAAATGGGACAGAAAACAGCAGTGCTGTCTGAAACGGTCCGTCTGGTCAGCCTAGCCTCACTGGGCTAAATTCAAGGTGTCAGTAGGTCGGCCATATGTACTGTTCGAAATGGGACAGTACTGTGGTTTTCTGTCCCCTTTAAAACTGTACATATGGTCAGCCGATTCTTAAGTCCTTTTACATTTATGATTCCCCTTCTTCCACCCTCCCAACTCTTTACCACTTTTATCTGTTGCAGAAACCAGTTCATTTTTCTTTTTAATTTCCCACATTCCGAATCTGCCTTCTGCCTGATTGTGTCCCTGTTGTATTACTTAACACATTGCTCTACCCCGTCACATTTTCTGCAACCTAGTAGTTACATACAGGGGGTTGATCACATTAGGGTTCAGTGTTTTTATTTGGGGGACAGGGCAAGAAGGTGATGCTACATCCTTCTTTTTGTGTTACTTCAGGAGGCGTGTAACATATTTATGTCCCACTTTTAGTGATGCAAAACATTGATTATTGGAATCAGGTATAGTCATTGTCTTTTCAACTAATGGTTTTGGCAGTCATTGATGACGCTCGCTTAGACCTACTCTTTCATGAAAGGTGCAGTGTAGTGTTTTTCTAATTCTATCATTCCTTCTGAATTTGTTATTTCTTCTGTTACTTTTTAAACCTCAGGTCTCTGTAGCTGGTTGCATTAACCAGTTCACTCACACTTCCCCTAAAAGTGGGCTATGGGCAAATTCTTGGCACAGCTACAACTTGGCTGCTCTAATTCTGACTCTGCTTTAAGAAATAGCCTGGAACTAGAATGTCAGAGGGAGGCTTCTCCTTTCCTTAGCTGTAAACTTTTGAGGTAATGACAATTATAAAGCATGTCAGCTTTATGCCTGGGCATAGTTTTTTTCTCTTTTCCAGCTATAGTGTCTGCACCCACAATAGTGGTGTTCTCCCGTAAGGGCCTGTGCAACCAGGTTAAGGTATGATGTTATCTAGATGCAAGAATGAGAGGAGCAAAGACCAGTGCACTGCTGACCCTATGAGCAGGAATTTGTTTATCTTACCATTAGCCACTTCCTACTGGTTGTCTCTATAGTTGGGTCTAGAGTAGGTAGCTGAGATAAAAATACCAAGACTTTCTTGGAGCACTGCTTGTTGAGGAGGTGGACAGGGAAAATGGCCCATTTCTCTAAAATGCAATCGGAACTTTCACCTATATCAAAAGGAATCAAACTTCCATTTTTCACCTTTAAAAAAGTTAATTCCTCTCATTTCCCACATATTCTTTCAAGCCCTCCATCTTGCTTAAATTCTGCCTTCAAACTTGTTGTGCCTTATTAATGCTGACCTGTACGAAATACTCCCCTAGAACCTAGAACCCTCATAATGGAACATGGGATTATTAGGGAGGGTTTCCATGGGTACAGGTGAAGTGCACACCTTGGGCTTGGTTCAGGTTTTTACGTGGGGATTTCAAAGCAGAGGAAGAAGAACGTTGAAATAGGTAAGAAAGCAAACTGGTGTTTATAATTTTGTTGAGGATGACTCTGCTTAAGCCCTCAAAGTAACCTGCAAAGTAAAAACAGGACTCTGTTATCTACTTTTTCTTTACTACCATACTGGCTGGGAGGCAGAAATGGTGGGATTCTGGGCTCTAGGGGCGTTTTCCTTACAGGTCAGCATTAATAAAGAGTTAAGAAGTTTGAAGGTAGAATTTAAGCAAGGCAAAGGGCTTAAAAATATATATGGGAAATGAGAGGAGCTAATCTTTTCAAAGTGAAAAATGGCAGATTGATCCCTTTTGCCATAGAAGGAAGTTCAGTTTGCATTTTAGAAAAATGGACCATTTCCCCTTTCTACCTACTCAGCAACCAGTTCTAATAAGGAAGTTGCAGTATTTTTATCTTTATGATAATTTCAGAAACAGTAGCCCATTTATTTCTAATAATGTTACTGAAAAATGCCAGTAATTATATAATGACTGCAGAAATCACATTTTTAAGTGAATGAAGAGGGAAATAATTTTTACTTATTATATGTCCCCAATTTATATGTAATTACTGGCTATAAAAGAACCTTCCTGGTATGCTTAATAACCACCTTTTGTCCTTGCATACAAAGTCTAGGTTTTTTTTTTTTTTTTTTAATTCAAGGTTTTGTTCTGCTCAGCTTATTTCTGGCTGGTTGGGGAGATAGAGGCAGCTGTTTTATGACATGTATCACAGGCCTTCCTCAGACCAGGGAGTGTATTGCTCTGGAAACCAGCTGGCCGTGTTCATCGCCTCTCAGACGCAGTGCAAGCAAACAGAATTCAGGCAAACCAGTGGAAATCCGCCAGTACAGGGAGAAGTGGCTCTTGATAAAAAAACATGGTCACTTTAATCCAGCAATTTCTAATTACTTGAAACTCTTCTGATTGGTAGATAATAACCCACAATATATAAACATGTGTGTGTGTGTGTGTGTGTGTGTGTGTGTGTGTTTTCCTTGGACTTTGGCTTTTTGGTTATTCTTTCTTTTATGAATCATCTTTGAAAAAAAGGCAGAAAGTAGAAAAAAACAAGATAAAACAGCTTTCTTTGTCATTTTAGTGATACTCTCAGGTGGTTATATGTCTACTGTCTGTACATTGCAAGAGCAATAATAGAATAATTTTTCTTTTAATTAAAAATAAACTTTCAGTCTTTTCTCTTTTTGTAGGTTTATTATGTCTATAGCTAAAGAGCTACCATTTTATTTTTGTATTTAGTGTGTTCAGATATCATATACTATAGTATCTTTATTAATTCTTTCTAATATTTTCTAACTTTTCACATGAAAAATATTGATATGTGAGATAACATATGGACTATATCTTTGCATATGTATGTACAGTATTACTTATAATAATAAAAAGGATATGTAAATATAAAGTCTTAAATTAATTTGTTTGTAGGTTCTTTTCATTTATTCAATTCACTCACTCATGAAACATTTGTTGAGTGCTTGGTTAAGGCCAGGCACTGTGCAGTCATTAAAAGCTACAAAGGTGAGTGGTCCAAAGATCACATTGGCTGCTGAGTGGAGAAGGTATTGTGGAGAGAGGCAAAAATGAAAAAGAAAGGCTATCTGGGAGCTGTTAAGGAGTGCACAATACCAGGCAGGGAAACAAGTTTGTCAGAGATAGAAAGTCCCATTGGAGGGCAAAAGAAGGAGTGACTAACCAATTTACAACTCAGTGATGATGTCGATTTATTATCAGAGTAAGATGAAGGAAGCTTTCACTTGTTTTGCATGAGTGAGATAGCAGGACAAATGGATCCCAAAAATCCAGCATGCTTGTGTAAACAGTCCTTGGGAGCCAGGATAGGCACATATACACCTGATTCAGCATGAAAAAGGAGGTGAAACAGAGAAAGGAGTTTTAGCTTCTCTTGGTGTCTTGTGACCTTGGACATATCACGATGTCACCAAGCTACCTCATCACTGGAGCAGGCATAGGACTGGGTTTGCAGGTGGGAAGATGAATAGGAGTGCAGGAGAACTGAAGCATGGACTGATGACCTATGCTTAGAATGCTTTTTCTTTCCTGAATGTGGAAGAGAAGTTCAGCTCAAATGTCATCTTTTTGTCAAAATCTTCCTGGATTTTTCTTATAGTAGTAATTGTTGTCTATGCACTTTGTACATATTGATATTATAGTATTTATAACACATCTTAAATCTTCAATTAGGAATCTCTCATCTTTAGTGAAATGTAAGCTCTGTTAGGACTGAAACTACATTATTATTTTTTTCTACCTGCAGTGCTATTCATAGCAACAGGAAGATACTAGGCAATTAGTACATATTTTAAAAATGAAATAAATGAACATGTGCTTGTTTTGACAAAGTTGCTTTTTTTTTTACTGTGAGGTAAACGTTTTTGTTTTTGTTATTTATTAATTTAATAAATAATGATAATAATAGCAAACGGTGTGCCAGACTCTGTTCTAAGCCCTGTATACATATTAACTACGTAATCATCCTGTGAGTTAGTAATATTGTTATTCTCCACTTTGCCAATGAGAACGCATAGTAAGTCATGAACTTATATTTGTTTCCAATCTGCATTTATTTAACACTTCTTTGAGGGGCAGTGAGTTTTTGTTTGTTTTATTATTTATTTATTTATTTGAGTTGTTAAATTTATTGGGGTGACATTGATCAATAAAAATTACATGGGTTCCAAGTGCACAATGCTACATTACATCCTCCACGTTTTGCATTATGTGCTCATCACCCACATCCATCACTATGTATTTGTGTCCCTATCTCTTCTCCCCTCCCCCTCCCCACTATTTAACACCTTTTTTGAATGTCTACTTTTTGCCAGGCAGCATATTAGGTACAAGTGAGTACAGTGATGAACAACGTCCCCTCTCTCACAGAGCTTATGCTAGTGGCAGAAGGCTAGCAGGCACATACAAGTACATAAGCAAAATATGTGTTAATATCCAAACGATATTAAGAACTCCTACAACTTAACAAAAAAACAAGTAATCTGATTAAAAAATGAGTAAAATGCTTGAATAGATATTTCTAAAGATGATATACAAATGGCCAATAAACATATGAAAAGATGCTCAAAACACTAATCTTTAGAGAAGTGCAAATCAAAACCAAAATGATGTGTTACCTTGAACACATTAAGATAACTACTATAAAAAGAAAATAACAACTGTTGGTGAAGATGTGGAGAATTTCAAACCCTTGTGCACTGTTGCTGGGATTAGAATATAAAATGGAGCGACCACTATGGAAATCAGTGTGGCAGTTCTTAAAATAATAGAAAATAAAACGATCATATAGTCTAGTAATCCAAATTCTAGGTACATCCAAAGTAATAGCAGAAAAATCAGAAAGTTTTTGGAGTTCTCTGGTGGTGCAGTGGCTAGACTTGGGCTGTCAATGCTGCGACCTGGGTTCGTTTCCTAGCAGGGAGCTACCCACATAAAAAAAAAAATTAGTTCTAACAAGCCAAAAGAAGACAATTAAAAAATGTCTGCAATATCACCTACCTGGTGAAAAATGTTATTCCTTTGGTTTATTACCTCCCAGATCATCTTTTGCCATGCATATAGACATATGCGGTTTTTATATGTATGCAAATGCATCTTACATGGTTTTGTAATCTACCTTAAAAAACTTAATATATTATTAATAATTTTAAGTCAATAAGAAGCACTTCTCATGGCAGAAGCTTTAAGTTTTCTTTGCTAAGTATAGATGGGTACTGCAATTGTGATATTTGGACATCCTGTGACCAAAATTCATTCACTGAAGTTTTGTCCCTCATGGTGCTTAATCTCATTAATTTCAAATGCTCTGATAAGAATAACTAAGATCTTTATGGCCTTAGAAGAGTTGACGTGTCTCCTTTCTTTTCTATGCTAGAAAGCATTTTATTATTTTGAGCTCTCCTATTAACATTTCTGAGAAGTTGTAGCAATTTTACTGTTCCATACAATCCCTATACCTCATCAGATCACACTACACAATCTTGTCAGGAAAAAGGATGATGGGAAAGACCAAAAGGGCTGGGCTGAAAGGTAAAACCACCAAACAGCGTCCAGAGATGTCACTTGAGCACACACATAGGAGCATTAGGCAATGGAAGTGAAATTCCAAACACGTCTTTCCCCCCCCTCTACACACTAAAAATGCTTGTGTTAATTGACAGCAGATAAAAGGTGAAAAAATACAATGCGTAGTGACTCATGTTAAAGCTTACAGGTAAATGACTTGAATTCTTGTGTGAAATAAATGGCTTTCCACTTAATAAACTGGAGTTGTTCCAAGGACATCTTTTCATTTATATAGCAGGTGCAGATGAAGTTTTGAGAAACTTGTGCAGTATTTTTTAAAATAAAACATTTAATTAACAAGCTTGAAAACAGTGAAGCACTTGAAGTGGGAATAAAACAATTGTTTTATATCAAACAGTGCAAATGCAATTTGTGAATACAACTGTATTGAAAAGCTTTAAAATATTAATAAATTGCTGTGGGCTTTAAGAAAGAAGTTTTAATTTTCTTTCAAGGTTTTCCCTTGAGACAAGTTCTAAACCAGAAAAGATGTTCAAATGAATGCAAAAAAGTACATTCTTTTCTAAGGTCCAAAGCTTATTTAAAAGAAACAAAATGAAAAGGAATTAGAATATTTATAAGCACTAAAAAAAATCAAATGCAAACTCATCGCTATGTGTAGATTTTTTTTTCTTAATGTTGTTTGGAATTGCAGTTACTATCATGACTCTTTAATAACTTGTTCCTAAGATTTAAACACAATAAATTTGAAAATATATATAATATTAAAGATACATGTCATTTCCCAAGGACTTAGTGATCGGTGAAAGTTATGTAATAAAAATAATCTTGAGAAAGATACCATCTTAAGGTAAGAAAACTTCAGTTAAAGGTTTAAAAGTCCTTTATATCAAATTTTTCCACAAAGTAATCCTGTCTGATTCCAGCCTTTTCTGTCAAAGGCTCTTTGGTAACAGCATGTGCTGTTGGTGATACCAGATCTTGCTTTGGGCCACTGTGTTTGCTGTTCTCAGGAATTGGTTCTTCAGCGACTCTGGTCAGGTTAGGCGCCCTGCAAAACAAAGCTGGGTAAATCTTCATGATGACAGCCTGGCCTTCTGACAGTGTTCAGAATTGACAGGCCACCAGTGCTCTTTTCCTTTGCATCCCCTGTTTGGAAAAATGCAGCAGATGAAAATCACCAAACACTTTCCAAGGATAAAGAAAAACTTGATTCTGTTCTTCTTCTGACAAGGGAGAAGTGATCCTGAAGGTACCAGAAGAAAATTAAAGGTACCTAGAATGATGTTTCCAATGATCACTATCGACAGAATCCTGGGTATTCTATAATCCACAAAAGTTTTAATAGCTATTCTCACTCCTCATATTACCAAATAGGTTAAAAACAGGTAATGGTTGAATAAGAGAGGATGCTTGATTTTTTTTTTAAATGAAAACTAAGCATCTCAATTCCATATGTTTAAATTTCCATGTCTGGAAATGACTTCGACTTTGAGTATATTAATTTGTTTTGGTTTAGAAAAAGAAAACAAATAACCACCAAGAGGGAAAAACAAGGCAATAAATAGAAAACAAACTAAACAGCTCAACACATAGCACATTAAGCATTCTGTACCATTAAATTATCTTAGTTAATGCTCATGCTTAAAAACGTTCTCCATTTTCTCAAATGCATGTTGCTATTACTCTTCTAAATGAAGTCCTTATTAAGTAGCTCAATTTCATTTCCCTTGTACTTCAGTCTTTTGATCTTTCTACCGTCTTTTGTCTTGTGATCCCTTGATTCTGTTCATTCAACCTGTTTGCTTAATTATTTAACCTTCTTAATTCTCACCCTAGACCTCTACTCTCAATCAACCTTTCATCTTTTTAAGTATCCTAGCAAATCTTGTTTTTCTCACTAAACTTTTATTGCGTGAAACCTCTTATATATTGAATGAAACCACAGAGATTAAGGATAGTTTCTACTTACCTAAAAAAAACCCCGCAATACTTACCTCTCCTTTTGGGATATCACCATGGGTAATGCAATGCAATGAGTGCCACTGTTCACTGTTTCATGTATTATTGTTGAGTCCTTGATAGGATACTATTCACTGTGTCAAGAACCACAGAGAATTTTAGAAATTAAGAGAGACTTTATAAGCCAGTCTTCTCATGGACCCTCCATCAGCAACTTTATTAATATTTACTAATGTTTGAGAATATGATAGAGGTATATAGGTGACACCTGGCAGAACTGTTATCCCCTGTGTTGATTTGGCTAAACCCCTCCAGGCCAAGGGCCCCGTTAAAGAGGACAATATTCCAGAACAAAGGAGAGTAGCACTTTGGTCAAGCACATATATGTGAATACTGGAAAGGAATTTTGACAAAGATAATAGAATACTGTAGTAAATGTATGTGACCTTGATGAATTACTTACCTCTCTAAGTCCCAGTTTCTTTACCTACAAAATGAGAAAGGTGATAATAATATCTATCTCATAACATTATTGGGGAAATCAAATGATTTATTAAATATTAGCAAAATAGATAAATGGGACTTACTGTTAAATATTAAAACATTTAGAAGATTCATAATCACATCTTTTTAATTTAATTTATTTTTTTTATGTCTTAAACACAGTAGACAAAACATTTTTTCTTTTTTGGGGCAAGAGTTATAATACATAAATAACTGTGATACCCATAGGCACCTCTGAAACAGATAGGAATATATACTTATACCACTTTAAATGTCTCCAGGTAACTGCTTTGTTGATTTTTTTGTTTCCCTCTAGTTTTAGATGTCATTTTTGGCTGCTGTCAGTGAATATTCTCTTGCTGCTTCTGATACATGGCTGTATATTGCATATCATTCATTCACTCTATAGACCAGCCCTATCTAATAGCCAAATACATAATTAAAAATTTTTGAATTTTAAATTAAGTCATCACATTAAAGAAAGTAAAAAAAAATCATGTGCAATCTCTAATGATTTATTTTATTTAGCCCAATACATAAAAAAAATTATCATTTTAACATGTAATCCATATACAGATATTCTGATGTATTTTACATTCTTTTTTTCATACCAAATCTTTGAAAGTTGGTGTGTATTTTATGCGCATCTCAATACAATGCTAAATTTTTATTAGATACTTGTTCTTTCCTTGGGTTTCATAAAATTTACTATTGAAAAGTAGATTCATATGTGCAAGTTGTTTCAAACATATTTGAAAGTTTCTCAATGAGAAGATGGAGTACTAGTTTTAGAATTTAATTTAATTAAAATTAAATAAAATTAAAAATTCAATTCTTTAGTTGCACTAGCCACATTTTTAAGTGTTGAGTAACCACATGTTGTTGTAATCACTATGTTGGTCAACACTGCTAATGATAACTTCACCGAGCACCTATGATGTATAAAATGCATTAGGCTAGAGACAGATGATAAGACATGGGTTCCCTCTCCCCCAATAGTTGAGAAGAGTACAAAATATAGCAGGGGTTTGAGAGTGGTTCTTTGCTTCTTCCTATAGAGTAATGTGACTTTATGGCTGAAAGGACTTTTTCTGATTCCTTTTGTGTTAGTACCCATGACCAAGATGGCTGGGGTTCCTGATAGTCTGACTTTTCAATAATGAGGCATTATTTTATATTTGCATGAGTCACACATGCAGGGTTGTGTATGATTGCTATAACTGTACATGCATTTCATGATGATATAAAGGTCCTTCCATTTAAACTGTAGCTTTAAACAAATAGCCCAATATTTGCCAATGTGCAACCGGATTTTCTAATATCAAAATGTATACATTTGTCAGTTATTTCAGCTCCCTATCCATATTGTTGTTAAGTTCAGATTTTTCCCATTTCATCCCATCAAATGAATAGCTTTTCTCATTATTTTCTGCTATTGAAACCAATGTTGCACAGAAAAGTTGATTTGTTAATTAGTTTAATTGCCTCTTCTCGTAATGGCAGGGTAAGATTGGCGGAGGAAGCTTGCTATCCATCCCCGCTATGGGTAAGCAGTAATTACAGATAATGATGCTTTTGTCTTGCCACGTTCTGAAGATTGTCTTGAAATCCTCCTCGCTGAATTAGCAAATAGACTGTAACGTTGAATTCTCCTCTGGTTTCTTCCCATAACTTATTCCCTACTCTCTCCCCAATGAAATAAAATTGCAGCTTGTTAGGTGGAAGCTCATTTGAAATCTCAATTTTCATGAGTATTCAGGTCCCACAGGGAAATGCCAGGTGCTCAGTCGTGGCCCCAGCACTTGCCTTTGGTTTAAGGTTCAGGCTCAACCGGCATCCTACAAGTCTTTGATTTTTGTTTTGTTTGAAGAGGCAGTGGTTGTCTTGACAGCAGAGCTAAAGCTCCGTCCTTGTACTTTGATGCATACTGTGGTACAATTTAATAATCAAAGTTATTTATCAAGAAACAGGGTGTTCACACTTTTCTCTGAAGAGACTGGAATAAATAGCAGATTTTAGGTGGACATAAGCCAGAAATGGTAAGCCACCGGCACTGGAGAAATGTGCCTGAAATAAAGAGCTCAGAGTAGGTTTTAACCAAAATTGTATCTTTATATTAGCGGTTCTTAACCAGGGACAGGGTATATTTGACAATGTCTGGTGATACTTGTGATTTTCATGAACGGAGAGGGAAGGTGCTACTGGCCTCTAGAAGGTAGAGGTCGGGGGTGCTCCTTAACATTCTACAAGGTGTAGGACAGATCTCCACAATAAAGAAATCTGTGGCCCAAGATGTCAGCAATGCCAAGGTTGAGAAACCCTGCTTTATATATTATGAAGGTGCCCCTGTGGCCTCTTTGTTCCTCTCCCTTCTCAAAAGTCAATTCTTTACTATATGGTTTGGGGAATAGTTGATTCAGTAGCAGGACAATTGGAATGGCAAAGCAAGTGGATTTTTCATGCCATGTTATGGGCCCTCCTTATGGACAAGAGGTATGGAATAAAAATGAAAAACAAACAAACAAATACCTCTTTCAAATGAAGTAGAAATTTGTTTATTTTCTACTCTTACAGAGGTATAATGGAAGCAAAGTACTAAACTCTGACATGCTTCAGAGTCACCAACAGATTCCTTAGTAGAACCACATCTTTTCACCAGCAGGGAGAAATTAATGTAGTCCATGAATGTAATCAGATATATTTTGACCAAAGGCTGCTTTTATCTTTTATTTCTTGAGATTTGACTCCATTTGGTGAAAAACCCTAATGTATAATCCAAACCCAGTCTAATTCAGAGGAATTTGAACAGGTTCACGTATAAATTTATCTCATGACAGAAAAGCGTTTGAATAGCTAACAATTTTTAAGGGTCTCTTAGCCTGAGATGTATTTAGAGCTGTGGGTTGGATCTGCTTGGAACTGACAGTCACCATGCTTTCTCATGTATTTTGCTGAGAGGGTGCCATAAACACAAGCTTATTCTTAGTACTTACAGCCTGACATGTCAAAATGGGATGATGTATTTAAAAATATTTCTCTATCTACTTAGAACAATTTAAAGAAGAGTGGTAACTCCAGAAAGGAGAAGGCTCTAACAATTGGAGCTCTCTTTCTCTTGGGAGATGGCAAATCTTTTACTAACTGGAAATTTTCTGGCAGGGGCTAAATAATCACAGTGAATATTGTTATTGCACTGAGCTGAAAATTATGTCAGATGATTTATGAAATTAAAAATTGTGTCTCTGAGTCAATGGTTCTGTGAGTTTATCCCTAAGAATTTACACTTGTACAACCTCTGGATTCCCAACTCCCCGTTCTTCTATGTACAGTTCTCCCTAATTTGGTTTCATCTGTTGTTGTCTGCATAATCCTCCAAATGAAGCAGCTGCTAATATCTGCTCTGTCCCTTCCTTGCCCATGCCATACTCTTCTACTCTCCCAATCTTGGAATGTCTTCTGCTCTTCCTTCCAGACTTAGCTCCAATACTACCTTTCATAAATCTCTTTCCTATGGTTCTAGCCTACACTGATAGTTTCCTTTTCTTTTTCTCCCATTTGTAATCCATCTGGATTATAGAATACAAGGGAAACATACCAATGGTTTCATAAAAATAGACATACCAGCAAAAGATAAATTTCTACTGTAACGCCTATGGTGTCTATGTTTACTTCTTATCAAGGAGTCCCTCACCTCTTCACAACTAGTAATGATGAGACTATTTAACACTTAATCATAAGTTCTTTCACAAATTTCTGCCTCTTTAACTGGACTCCAGACTTCCGGAGCCATACATTTGCTTTGGTTCTCCTTTTGTGCCTCTACAGTGCTGGGGTTCCAGTAGGCAGGCAATGAATGAGAGCTGAATTAAATGAAGGACAGTGGAACCAGGTGACCTAATAAGCATGCTATGCCAGTGATTTCACAGAATCAGCTTTTCTGCTAGAATGGCATAGGCCAGCTGCTTTTGAGATGTTCCATTCCCTTGTCTGAATAATTTGGAAGAAGGCTGTTTTCATTGTCTCTTAAGAGCCGAATTGGAACAATAGAGATGGAAGAATAGAGACAACTTAGAAAGAAAAGAAAAGAACAGAGCTGTCAATCTTTTCTGAATCATAGCACCTTTGTTTTTTTTTTTAAATTTTATTTTTTTCCCCATTTCTTTCCAAGAAATGGATGGCAATCTCAAAATGTCAGCATTTACCTCATTTTTCCTGTCTCTGCCTTTTGATGGTCTCAGAGGTAGAACCAGTGATGCCTCAAGGTTTTAGCTGAGTCTTAAGCACACGAGCCTGTTCTTCTAGAGACAAGGAGTATCTATCAACAGTGTTGGCCTTGCCACCTTGTGTGGTTTAGAATCTAGCTACCTTCCCAGATTTTGAATTTAGTGACTACTTTGCTGATCATCTTTAGCAATTCCAGAGTTAATGTTGCCAGGAATGTGGAGTCTCAGACACAGATTTTGAGTGCCAGTTTTGCCTTTAAGATGAAGATCTCTCCTATCCAGTTTTGTTCATGTTCTCTGACAAGTGTCATGGTTTCCTTACAGAATTGTAACTCAGCCCTAAACCTTAGCCTGGTGACAGGGACCCTGATGCTCTTTGTCTTGTATTGTTGATACCAGCTGTCCTTCAAGCTTGGAGGCTTCGTTTGTATCTAGACCTAATTGTTATCCTATGTCCTGGGAGAGTCAACTGAGATATCAGCTGTCCATTTCTCTTTTCACAAGTGTTACCTGAATTCTTCAGGGGCTGTCTGGAAAGTATTCAGCCATTTAATATAAGAAATAGAGACATTTATGACTGGATTTTTTCTGGACAGCCCTCGTAGGTCTCTTTTTACCTCTCAGCATTAGACATGGTGTTTCACTGACCTGTTCAGTAGCTAAGTTGATTTCCTGAGTGCCTGGACCTGGTATATAAATTTTGAGTTTTCTCATTTGTAGAACTGAGGTAATAATACGCCCACTATTTATTTCACAGGATTGTTGTAAGGATCAGTAATACAATGTATACAAAACTGCTTTGTAAACATATTTGAAGTATAGTGATTACATTAGAACTGTAAGACTTACATAGTTTCTCTAACTTCTATCTCCTAAATATCTCTTTTTCTCTGTCTCTCTGGCTGTTACTTTAGTCAAGTCCTTATCATTTTTATTCTGGACTGACTTGATTGCTCATTTTGTTTTCAACCTGGTTATATTTAAATCTATGTTTTAAACTACCATCAGTTATTTTCTAAAATGCAAATCTTATCATTGGTTTGACTGTAGAGTTAGTCTCTCAGTGGCTCCCTGGTGCCAGAAGCCTAAAGCTAAATTTCTTAGCTTAGTAGACTAAGGTGTTTTCAACTTTATTACTGGTCCTTGCCTCCAGTGCTCTTCTCTGCTCCAGTCATGCATAACTTCTTACAGCTGTGCATTACTACCCATACCTCTTTGTCTTTGCATATGCTGTCCCTCTGACTGGATGTCATTCAACCATCCTATGTCTGACTGTTGGGTTTTGACTTATCTCTAGGTCCCAGGTCAAGGTACAACTTCCGGACATTTCCTTGTCCTCACTTGTCTTTTAGGAAGAGCTGGGTGATGCCACACTTAACATCATAAAGTAACCTTGTATTAATGGGAATATTAATAGCATCTACCTAATAGGGTGATTATGCATTAATATTTGTAAACTTGTCAATAAATATTAGCCATTATTATTAAGAATCAAAACAATCATTTTGGGGGGATAAGAATGATATGGATATACCAGAATCTTATTCGGAAACCTCTTTCCGGAGTTCCCTGATGGTGTAGTGACTTAAGACTTTGGCGCTGGCGCTGTCAGCGCTGCGGCCTGGGTTCAATTTCCGGCCAGGGAGCTACCCACATACCAAACCGCCCCCCCAAAAAAAACAATCCCCCCCAAAAAAACCCCCTCTTTCCCAGATTCGTTGCAATTGGAGCAGCATTCTGGAATTTGGTTTTTATCAGATATACATTGCCAACATAGTAAAGCACACACTACATACCAATGGAAGTTAATGCTCAACTCAAATAATAACATAGATTTAAAGTAGTCCGTCTCCCCTTACCCACAGTTCCCGTCGTTTCAGTTACCCGCAGTCAACCATGATCTGAAAATATTAAATGGAAAATCCCAGAATAAACAATTCATAAGTTTTAAATAGCGCACTGTTCTGAGTAGCATAAAATCTCATGTCACCCCACTGCATCCTGCCGGGACGTGGCTCACCCTGCTATCCAGCATTCCCGTGCAGTACTCATACGCACCACTGCTCCACAGCAGTCCCAGTTACCTGGCTGGCTGTCGTGCCATCACTGTGCTTGTGTTCACATAACCCTTATTTTACTTAATAATGACCCCCAAACCATACACATAACTTTTATTACAGTACATTGTTATCATTGTTCTATTTTATTATTATTGTTGTTAGTCTCTTACTGTGCCTAATTTATAAGTTCACATTCATCATAGGTATGTACTCGTATAGAGAGACACACAGCATATACAGGGTTCAGTACCATCCATGGTTTCAGGCATTGGGGGTTTTAGAATTTATCTCCCATGGAAAAGGAGGGAACTACTATATTTATGTTTTTATATTTCCTGTAACAGTAGTAGAAATATTTCTCTTCAGGTTATTTGGCTTTTCTCTTTTCTTTTTCTTAAAAATATATCAGCATACAAGTCCATTTCAGTTCTCCTGGATCTCATGTGAGGCTTGTTTGATTCGGGGTCCACCCAGTGGGACTGTAAGGAGAGAAAAACAGAAAGGAGAGAGGGAAGCAGCAGGTTTTACAGGTAATTACGGCTTCTGTGATGCCGTGTGGCTCAGTGGAATATCTATTACTGTTTCCCCCAAGCGTCCTGCTGAATCGACAAGGAGTTGCTGTTCGCTTCTAGGAGCTTCTAGACTGACCACTTCCTAGTCCCTTCTTCCTTCTTCATAAAATACTCATGTGAGAAGATGGTGAGAATGATACCAAGGAATAGATGCTTTCAGTGCAATAAGAATAAGAAAGGTCGATTAAAATGAAAACCGAAATGAATACTTTTCAGTTTTGTTTCATGAGGAAATATAAGTAATACATCAAAAGACAACTATTATATATTTGAATTATTACTAATAGATAAGTATAATTATTTATCAAAATTTTATTAATTCTTAGAATTGAAATATTAATCATAGAGCCCATGGCATATGAATTTTGAAAGATTGTTTCATATTAATGAATACGGAACTTGTCAGGGAAAGTACATTCCAATCTTCTCCCAACTTTTAATTTTTAATGAAAAGAGCACTGATTATCAGTGTCTGTTTACATATGTCTCCCTGTCAAATGCACATGTCCAGAGAGCAAAGATGTACCTTTCTGATTTCTGTATACTTGTACCTAGTACCCTGCTGCACACGGTGTGTTTGTTGTATTGGTGATTGTAAATGGTATTACAACATTTTTCATTTTCTCTAATGTTTTTGATAATATTTCTAATGACGATTTTTATTTTTACCCCCTCTTCTTAATAGGGTAGAAGATATTCTCTCTTTATTATATTTTACATTGAGGTAATGAAAATTGCTACAGCCTGTTATTGAATATATGTTATTTATTTCATTATTTTCAATTATATAGGCAAAACCAATCTAGTCATATTTTTTATTTTTCTGAATTATATATATTTCTTTCCAAATGTCACATTTAGACTTAACTGGAAATCTATTTCGTTGTATGTAGCTATGTTAAATTGGTTCTTGGCTCAAAGACATAACTACATATAGGTAGTATTAAATCATAAAACTTAACTTTAGCTGAATGAGATAAATAGAACCTGCTTGAACAATGTTTAAAGGATTTAAAATAAATCTTTCATGTTTGAATGTTACTGCTGTCTAAACTTTAAAATTAGCTTGATTGTTGTGATTATTTCACAATGTATGCATATATCAAAACATCAAGTTGTATATTACACTAAATACATACAATTCTTATTTCTCAATTATTTAGGGAAAAAAACCTAATTTAAGAAAAGGATCACTTACATGCTCCACTTATAGAGGTAGGATGGTGATGAAAAAGATAAAAAAATGAGAAGTTTTTCCTTCTTTGAACTTAAACATAAATTGAGAACAGATTAAAATTATGTTGAAATATGCCTGATATATATCCATGTATGACAGTAGGTGCTAGAGAGCAGGATGACTTCCTTAGAGACATTTGGTTCATTCTCATGGAATAGAAGTATAGTGATTTTTAGTTTTTTCTGTATTTCAAATTTTGACTCAAGGTCATATTCCTTAAACAAACTTCCCAAAATTTTGGAAAAATTACCCAAATCCTTTTTAAATTTCTCTGAAAGGACAATATAATTATATTATTTCCTCTTAGGTGTCTGCAGGCAAGTTATGGGAATAATTGTGCTTGAGAAGAGATTCTTGGTTTTTTTTGGGGTGTGTGTGTGTCTGTGTGTGTAATTCCCTGGCTAGGAATCAAACCCAGGCCACAGCGTTGAGAGCCCTGAAGCCTAGCCACTACACCACCAGGGAACTCCCAGATTCTTGTTTTAATCAGGCAATTGTCTTAAAATTTAATAAAAAAATTTTAAATGAGCATTATACTATTAATAGCAAAGCTATATTTTGTTTGAACAACTGAAATATTATACAAATATAAAGAAATTAAAAACTTTTTTGTCAATCAAAAACTCAAACACGTGTAAAAAAGTGGGCAAAACAGTCCCATGCATCCATCTCCCAGCTTCAACAATGATGAATTCATGGTCAATCTTTCTTCATCTATTTAAGTCATTTTGAGAAAACTCTTTTTTTCTGCTATCCATTCTTTTTTCTTCAACAATTTAACAGTGATTTAAACAAATAAGTGCCTTGGTAAGACAGTGGTAGAGAATATTTAGAAACTTTTCTGCCCTTACTGTTCTCACTTATTTCAGGTGACAGCTCAGTGTTATGCCTTGTAAAGACACCGTGCAGCTGCATGGTTGTGGCTGAAACTCTTCCTGTAGCTCTTTTGGTTGTCCTTTGCCCTGGCAATACCCAGTGGCTGGCAACCAGCTCTTTTCCAAAGAGCATGTTTTAGGCGTCTAGGTGGTGCTGAGCTAAGGCCCGGCCTCACCAAAGTCTTGGCTGTCCTTTCCCTAACTGCCTGTCTTTGCTGGAATAGTGAAGACTGGTACCCATGTGGCAAGTCTGAGCCTCAGAAATGAATGTACTGACCTTCAAGGAGGAAGCATAGGAGCATTCTGCATCAATCCTCTCTTCCACTTTTTGATGAAAATAATGAACAGCAGAGGGCTTTGCTCTTAAGGAGGCATTTCCTTCCTAAGTACTGTCTTTTTGTGTCTTTACTGTCTCTGTTGTGTGTGTACAATGGAGAAAATAGCTCAGGAGACCCTTTGCCCAAGCCTATTATGCTGTTATTCCATCTGTCTGTGGCAAACCAGAAAAAAAGCCACGTTAGGTCTTGCCTTATGGCAAATTCTGATCCACAGTTGCTATTTTCCCACACTTACTTAAGCTTCTTCGCACATCTACTGGCACAAAGGCCTGTGGGCCTCCGTCTGAGTATGAGATACTTTTATACATCCGGACCCTCTGGCCTGGCCTCTGGCAGATGCAAACAAATAAACAAAAGGCTGCTTGGAGCTGACTTCTAACAGTAAGACTGGTTCATGGCCAGAACAGGAGAAGGCATATTAGAACTGCAAGTACGTGTCACTTGTCTAGAGATCGGCAGAGTTTTGTATATTTGTTTTGGAGGGTGATATATCTATTTTTAAATATAATCTTTTAAAATGAATTAGCAATAAAGAAAAAGCCTCAATGGGGAAAATGACTTTATTTTTTTATTTTTATATTTTTTAATAAAGGCTTGGTTAAAAATGTAACGTGATTTGAAAATTGATGAATAGTTCTAAACTTTTGGAGGAGGTACCTAAAAAGATGAATATTTGCCTGTGTGTTGTTATGGTACTGATAGAATGTGGAAAAAATATAGGTTAATGCCTCACAAACAATGTTTTATTTTCAGTTACACTGAGTATAATTTTGGCTTCCACTGATGTAATGTTGTAGTTACCTTACCTCATGTATCAAAGATCAGATTGGGCCTAGAGAATAATTTCATGAACAATTTAAGTTTTAGGAAAACTAGAGCATACATACAGCTCTGTGGCTTGTATTTCTTTTGGCTATCCATCCTTTACCAAACATAGGATGGGCTGAGTAGCTTCTATTTTGAAGCTTGATGAAGAATAAAGGAAGATTGAAATAGTGGTTGAATCTGAAACTTAGAAAAATTGAATTTGAAAAACTAAAACTTGTCTATTTTTAGAATAAATAAGAATGTCATATATATATTTATCACCCTCATGGATAATAGTTATTAAATGTATCTCTTTTCACAAACCCCCATTTTTTAAAACCCCCATTTTAAAGATGCCAACCCCTTATTAGGAGAATGACAAAACTGGGAACATCGTTATGAAATAAACATTAATTGAATTTTACCAACATTTTGAATAGAGAAAATAAATGGATATGATTGAGAAATTTTAGACATTGAAGAGAAATACGAGTACAATAGAATACTTAGGTAAATCTCTCTCAGCCTTCACACCTATATTCTTATAGCTCATGTAGCTTTTCTCAGAGGTGTTTCCTTAGGAAGATGGGATTTCCATTCCAAAAGGTGTGAAAGCAAAGGGGAGTAAGCTTTCAGAACCTGGCCTCTTCACTCTGTCCAACCTACAGATGGCGGACCGTTAGCTCTATCCCTGGTCCCTTAGCTGCGGTAGGTCACCTGCCCTACAACGTGAGGCTACTTCTGTACAGTCAGTCACCAGTGGCTGCTTTTCTTACAAGGGGGCTCTGGGTGAGGCAGGACTTGGGAACGTACAGAGTCCATTGTAATTTGTCTCTTACAGTTTTACCTCTAGCTCCTGCCTCTTGACTTTCCAGGCTACATCGCAATTTGTTGTGATTTTTGCCAGTGCTGCCGCTTTTCCTTATTTTCTCCCTTTCCTTAGATTAATTTATATGCCCATCATTTTCAGAAGGTTTTTCTTAAGGCACTTTTGATTTATAATTTCAATTTAATTCAGTTTGGAATAAAACCAGATGAACTATTTAAAATTATAGTACTGTTTGCTTTCCTTTGATAGTTCAATCTAGTTAAAAGACAGGTGACCAGATAATAGATCTTTAAGATGTCCTTGGGATTTTCTGACACATCAGTATGTTCAGCTTGCACTATTTAATTTCCCACTTCTTCCACCCAAGGATTCAGGTTTCTTGATTGTAGCTGATTCATCTTGGCATCTGCACTTTTCTGTGGTTTCTGGGAGGTTGTGAGCAGACCACGTCAATATGCTGATAAAATGCTACATAAGATATCCTCTTAGAGATGTATAATGCACATTTACATAATAAAGACTCTAAGAAGTCCTGCAATAAAGAAGCTTGCCTGTATTTAATTCAGTATTTCTGAAATATTTTCACCCCAGAACCCTACAAGTCACCCTTTTTTATTTATTACTTCTGGAATTTGTATTCCAAAGAACATATTTTTCTCTTTTTTTTGAATTCTAACTTAAGTTGTTTCTTTACATGACATTTAAAAATGACTTTATTTAAAATAAATTTTGCAAAGCAAATTTCTATTGTTATGATGAACTTCATGAACTGGATACTAATTAGTAAAAAGAGTTCATAGTCATGAGCTTCAAGGGACATGTGAATGGTATGTTATTTCTGATTTAGGTTGTCTTAATGGAGATCTTCACACTCAATGCTTTGAGCTCTATTCAAAAAATTTTCTGCCCCTTTTATACAGAAGCAAGAATGTGCTATGTCAGCAAATAAAGGTAGTAGTGGATAAGCTGACAATGAGATACTATTTCTCATGTTAAACCAGGACTTTCAAATGGAAAGTCATCCAATTGGTAACAAAAGGTGCCATTACCAGTAAAATATGCCTCAAGATTCAGATTCCAAAGTGTTTTATTGTGGTCTGTCCAGCTCAGAGCTCTTTCTTGGCAAGGCTGTGTGTCTTTTTTGACAAATCAGTTATGTAATCTGAGTCACCATTTTGTCCCATAGTAACTTCTTATTTATAAATGTCTCTGAATTGGTTTATATTTTTAGTCTTTAATTTTTTAAAATGGTAGTTTATTTATTTTAATAATTTTTTAATTTTTAAAGTTTAGTTGACATATTACATTTAGATGTATCACATAGTGATTCGACATTTATATAACTTATGAAATGATCATCCCAATAAATTTAGTACCCATCCGACACCATATATAGTTATTACAATATTAATGACTATACTCTTTATGCTATACTTGACATTCCTATGACTGTTCTGTGATTACCAATTTGTACTTAATCCCTTGCCCTTTTCACCTACCCCTGACCTCCAACTCCCCTCCCCATCTGGCAACCCTCAAAATGTTCTTGTATCTATGAGTTTTTTTTCCTGTTTTGTTCATTTGTTTATTTTGTTTCTTAGATTCCATATATAAGTGAAATTATATGGTATTTTTATTTCTCTGTCTGACTTACTCCACTAAGCATAATACCCTGTAGGTCCATCCATGTGCCACAGATGGAAAGATTTCATTCTATTTTATGGTTGAGTAATATTCCATGGTATGTATGTGCTACTTCTTCTTTATCCATTCATCTACTGATAGACAGCCAGGATGCTTCCATATCTTGGCTATTGTAAATAATACTGCAATAAATATACAGATGCACATTTCCCTTGGATGTAGTGTTTTGGGTTTCTTTGAATAAATTCCCTGAAGTGAGATTACTGGGTCCTTCTTTGTCTCTTGTTATAGCCTTTGTTTTAAAGTCTATTTTGTTTGGTTTAAGTATTGGTACACCAGCTTTTTTGTTTGTTTGTTTTCATTTTTATGAAAATTTTTTCTATCCCTTTACTTTCAGTCTATTTGTGTCTTTTGATCTGAAGTGAGTTTCTTGTAGGCAGCATATGTTAGAGTCTTGTTTTCTTATCCATTAATCCACCCTTTCTTTGAATGGAGCATTTAGTCCATTTACATTTAAAGTATGATTTAAATGTTGATATATAGTTTTATTATTCATATTTTTTGCTTATTGTTGTTGTTGCACTTCTTCCTCCTTCTCCTCTTCCTCTTCCTTCTTCCTCCTTTCTTCTTTCTTCTTAAAGAAGTCCCTCTAACATTCCTTGTAATACTGGTTTGGGGGTGATGAACTAACTGCTTTAGCTTTTTCTTGTTTGGGAAGTACTTTATCTGTTCTTAGATTCTAAATGACAGCTTTGCTGGTAGAATCATCTTGATTGTGGGTCCTTCCTTTTCATCACTTTGTATATTTTGTGCAATCCCTCTGGCCTTCCAGTTTCTGTTGAAAAATCAGCTGACCATCTAATGGGAGCTTTTTTGATGGTAGCTAACTGCTTTTCTTTTGCTACTTTTTAATGTTTGACCTTTTAATTATGATATGTCTTGGTGTGGGCCTGTTTGGGTTCAGCTGGTTTGGGACTCTCTGCACTTTCTGGGCTTGTATGTCTATTTCCTTTATCAGATTTGCGAAGTTTTCTGTCGTTATGTTTTCAAATAGGTTTTCAATCCCTTGCTTTCTTATTCTGTTTTTGGTACTCCAAAGAGAGTATTAGTAGGCTTGATGTTATCCCTGAGGCCCGTTAAACTATCCTCACTTTTTTGGATCCTTTTCCAAAAATATTTCTTGGTGATAATTGGCCCTACTAGATATAAGCTAAGGAACACCTAGAAGGCATTGTCTTATATCCAAAAGCTGGATATAGATATCCTGATGATAGCAATGAGGATTGAAGTTAATGTGTCATTTACACAGTTGAACGATCTATTCAAAAAATATTTAGTTTCCATGGGTAGGCATTGTCTTTGGGTCTGGACATATGTTTATAAACTAACAGAGGTGATTCTTGTCTCTTTTCCCCATTGGAGCTTCTTATTCAGTTGGGAGAAAGAAATTGAAAAAGTAATTGTAATTCTGTTATGCACAATGGGGGATTCTAACTTGTATGTGAGTAAGCATATGCTTAGCAATGTTATTTTTAAATGTTAGTGATGGTCTGAGTGCTCATACACACAAGAGAAGAAATCTGTCAATGGTGTTATCCTCACCACTGGAGTAAAAGCTAGTAACTCTGTGGTCACATTCATTAGTGTTGGGATTTCCTAGTAAAATTTGGCATATATAAAGGAAGACTATTGATGAGCAAAATCAATTATAGAAATGATCATTTTATGGGTTAAAGCAAGTTGCTAATATGAAAACTAAATATAACTCATTTTACTAAAAGTCCGGGAATATTGTAACCGAGTGCTTCATCTGTCAGTAGGGGAACTGTGGTGTGGCATCTAGGAGGTTAGGTACTATTGCCAGAAGCTCTCTAACTGCAGCTTTTGACAAATGACTGACCCCTAGGGCCACCAACTCTGGTTGCCTGGTGCTGTGCTTGGCCCCTGCTGAGTGGCTTCTATTCTCTCACTTTCGAGGGGACCACTCCTCTAGTCTGAGGCGGGTATTTTCATTATGATCCATAATAACATCAAATGGACTCTGTAATTGAATGAGTATCATGCACTGGAGACTTTTGATGGGCTCAGCTCATCAGGATTTGAAGAGGGCTGTGTGAGGGAGAGTGGGTGGTAGGGAGCTGGGTCTGAGATGGCCAAAGGACACACTTGCTGGCTTCTGTGCTTGATATCTGCAGCCATTTGTTGAAGCAAATCAGAAACAGGGGGTCTTATCAGTTTGTTATCACATGAATTATAATAAAAAATTTATGTCTTTAGTAACAATGATGAATGAAAACAAGAAAAAAATTTCTGGTTGAAAAGATTAGTTTGTTATGTCTAGTATTAGTTTGTCTATGTCTAGAAGTAAACTGTTCTTGGATCTCAAGATTCTTCCTCATGATCTGTCATGGACACCAAGATCTGACTGGAATGAAGGCAGTCTTTTCTTGAGTAGAAACTATGTGGTGTGAGCAGGAAAAGAATGAGCATACATGTCCTTTTTCTCTTCCCCAAACTAATTATTGCTCACATTTTTCTACTGATTGAATACTCACCCTCTTCAATGGTGAATGATGAGACAGTTTCCAGTGAGGCTATTACATACAATATTGTGAACAATGAATAAGTTTTAATAAATTGCATTGAGGGGGAAGGGAGAGAGTGATTGAACAAGTGCATGTGTATTGAATGAGGTGAAAACAATTGTCACTTTTCAGTCAATGTAATTATCTTCTCTATCAGACAGAAGGTGTGGCATAAATCATCCTGAATAAAGGAAAAAACTTTAAAAATTATATTTGATATGGGGTGTGGGTTGTAACTTGCATTTCAAATTTCAAATGTGCACATCTGGATTACTGGTGATTAACATCATACTTGATTCATTCAGTGCAGGAAATGCATGCTCCATAAATTATTTGAGTGTCAGAAAAAAATTAATTTCCTTTTTATAGTCTAGATTAAGTGCTAAGACACACACGTGACAGCAAACAATTGCATGGGAGATGGCATGAATCAAGGTATGGAGATTGATTGAAGAAGGGGTAAGGTGCTTCCATGAGGAAGCAGTCGGTTGTTACAGGAAGTAGGGCTTGCTGGGAAATGGCAGGTGTCACCTGGAGGACAGTTGGTGGAAGGTTTGAACATTAGACAGCTCCTTCAGGAAGGACATAAGGAGCTGCTGCAGGCTTAAGGTCAAGGAGGAACAGAGTAGAGAGCACAGAGTTTGAGGCGTTTGAGAACAGAATAGCACCAAAAAGACCCAGGCAGTTAGCACTGACACAAACGTGGTGAAGCATTAGATGTGGGGAGGATGGGAAAAATGTGAGTTAAAAATCACTTCCAGTTATAAATCATGGAATTATAATTATGATGTTCCAAAAATGTCAACTGAATAATAAAGCCCTGCAATTAGAATGTGTATTGGGAATTGCTAAGGGGGTTTCTCTGCAATTAATGAGTGGTTCATGTTATTTTAAGAGAATGGTAGAAGCATGACTTATGACATGAGTTTTTAAGTCTGAGCCTTTTAAAATTTGCATTAGTAATGAATGCAAGAAGAACTCTTGTTTTACCTAAAAGAGAAAACCAAAATGATTACTACTTATACTGGTGCTTTTTAAAAATAATTTTAAAATGTTTTCTCAAGAGCTATAGAATTGTAGAAACAAACTTCTGAGATTTCTGATGCTAGGAAATGGCAAAGTGAAAAAATTCAGCCTTTAACCCAATAGTATATTTAGTATTCATATGGATCGTTTTCCTTTGGGACTCCCTCATTTTGTCTCTGGCCAGTGGAACTACTGAAGTTAATGCTTGTTATTAAAAACAAAAATAAAAACAAAACAACAAAAAAACCCCACAGAAAACAAGCAAACAAAAAACAAAAACAAAAACAAAACTATACAAAGATTCATAAGAACCTGTTTAGGATTGGTTCTTAAGATCTGGATCAGTCTTGGTTTCTGGTTCTTACTACAAGAGATCTGAGCTTTTTCTTGCAGTTTATATGATTTGTCATATTATTAATTTATTATTGGGTAACTAGGAGGTAATTCTATCATGCATTAATTCTGTTAATTTTGTAATACTCCATAAAACATGTGCTTTTACCAGCCTTCATCTGGAGTTGTATACAGAGTATATGGCATGGTTACACAAATAGTTACCACACACACTGTATACAGTTTAGTCTGGGTGTTCCAGAATGAACAGAAGAGCAGGTGGTGATTTTCTTATACAAGATTTAATAGTCAATTTTTGTACCTATTCTTACCAAAATGTCTACAATCATGGAACTCTCCTGATTCTCATTGCAATGTAAATTCATATGTTGTAATATTTGTTTTGAAAATTTATATACTGGCTCACCATATGAGCATGTTCTCATTGCCTACTCAGGCCTTTGAGCAATTTACAGTCTTTTGTTAGCAAATAAAGGCCCTCAGAGCCTCCTATTTTGAGCCCTAAGTTTACCAGCTGCTATCCACTACTGGGCCTCATTAGAGGCCTGCTGCTCTGCTGAGAACCACACCACATGCTACACCCTCTCTTGTCTACATATTAGCTTGTTGCTGCTCCTTAAATTACCTGGTACAAAAGCTTGCTCTATTTCTCCGCAGAGAGCTACCACTCCTATCCAGTTTGAAGAGGCTCTATATCATGATCTCTCAAACTAATTAATGTTTGTGGGCAGGCCACAGGTTGCTATAGAGGAACTTTCCTGAAGGCTGATATTTATGAGGATTTTTTTTTTTTTTTGGCAAAAGATTATTGCTGTTGTAGCTTATGGTCAAGAGTCTGTTTTTAAAATGAAAAATATGTGCTTTCTTGTTTTAATAATCTAGGTGATATAATTCATTTTACATTTCAAAGCTTATTTCCTAAGGGCAGTAGAGCATAATAATAATTTAAAACATTTGAAATAAAAGATTTTCAGGGGATGAGGCTACTAGATATTCTGGTAAAGTTCACAAATTTTATTAAACACTGTAGGTTGTCTCTGTTACTTATATTAATTGGGCAGTATTGTTTATATTTTTAAATAAAAAATATTACATTTCCTAAATTTTAAGAGGATTTGTTTGCAATTTAGTGGCTTAAGAAATGAATTAAACAATGCCAGTTTCCTTATGTAAAATAAGCAAACTTCATTAAACTTAAGGATTTCTGGAATGAGGCTTTACAAATTCAGAGGGAATTGTGAAATTACAGGTGTTCTCGATTTCCAAATAAAAAAATTGAAAAAAATATGATTGTGGAATAAAGATTTTCTGAATCTAATGAATTTACTTGTGTAAATGAACAGAGTACGGTTAGAGGTTCCAGAGAGATGGTAAATGCTTTCGGATGAGCAGGAAAGTGAAGAATATTTAGATAAATCAAATCATATCGTGCAAATATTTTTTTATTGGAGCAAATAAACACCTTTTAAAGTAACTGTTTGGGCAGGCACAAGGATTATGGAAGCTTCAACTGTCATTCTCCTGTACACACCACTTAAACAATTTGTTGATCAGAAATGAACTCCAAGGGGTATGTTTATGGGCTCTTTTGTGTCTTGTGGCACAGATGGGTAGATGAGAAGAGATGGGGCATCTTCCTCTTGGAAGATGGCCATACTCAATTAATTAAACAAATATTTATTAAGTACTTACTATGTGTCAGGTACTGAATTAGGTGCTGAAAGGACAACACCAAAAATACAGACATGGTCCTTGTCCCCATGAAGCTCACAAACTGGTGGGGGATAGAGACAAATAAACAGAAAATTGTTCTCTGTGTTAATTGGACCTACAATGGCAGAGCGCAGTGTGCTGAGAGGACAGATTGGTCCTGCAGGTAGCAGAAATCATCCATGCATAGGCTAGATGAGAGAAACAAGCCTGGGGTTTCTGGCCTTCACTTTCCTGTTGGTGATTTTGGGCCTTCTGGAAACATCAACTTTCAACTATTGTTTTAGAAGCAACCATTGCCATTATCTCAGGCAACCACTTAGAGACTCCCCTACACTTTTTAGTTTACCAAGCCCTAGGGTGATTTTATTTGTTTGATGTGTGTGTGTACACAAAACAGATATGTTTTGCTCTACCATTTGAATGTAAGTTGTAGACATTATTAGACTTTCATATGCTTGTCCTGAGAATAACATTTATTTTCCATATAAATCATAACATTATCTCTAAAGAATAAAAACAGTATCTTGGTGAAATTATCTAGTACCTAGTCCATGTTAAAATTAACCTTGTTGTTAGAAGAATGTCTTTTATGGCTAGTTTCCCCCCCTGAACAAGGATTCAATGAAACTAAATGCATTACAATTAATTGTTACATTTTTCCAGTCTCTTTCCACCCCATAAGTAAATGTAATTTTTTTTTTAATTGTCAGGACTATATTTTTATAGCATATATTTTTATGCTTTTGCTATATATGTTATTTGTTTAAATAATATATAATATTGGTTTTTTTTTAAATTTTACTTAAGTGGCATTATATTGTATATATCATTCAAAAAAAATTTAACCTGTTAGATCTATATTTTTATGATTTTACTCTATATGTTATAGATCTAAAATAATGCATAATATTGTTTTGTGTTTAAAATTTTACTTAAGTGGTATTATACTGTATGAATCATTGAACATTTTTTTTTAACTCAATGTGTTTTCAAGGATTTATCCATTATCACATGTAGATCTAATTCTTTCATTTTAACTGTTATATAGTATAATGTATTTTAGATAGTTTCAGTATTTTTCATTAGCTAAATTATTTTACCTTTTAGCATTAAACAGAGTTTCTGTTATTAAATTAGGAAGGTGCTTTTTTTTTTTAACCACATGTTATTCCTTTTCATTTAAAAGTATTTAAAAAAATAATTTTTTAGTTTTTAATTCCAGTTGACATAGAACATTATATTAGTTTCAGTTATGCAACATAGTGATTAGATATTTATATAACTTGCAAAGTGATCACCCTGAAAAACTAGTACCCATCTGACACCGTACATGGTTATTACAATGTTATTGACTATATTCCTTAGCTATACTTTACATCCCCATGACTATTTTGTAACTACAAATTTGTACTTAATCCCTTGCCCTTTTCACCTACCCCTGACCTCCAACTCCCCTCCCCATCTGGCAACCCTCAAAATGTTCTTGTATCTATGAGTTTTTTTCTGTTTTGTTCATTTGTTTATTCTGTTCCTTAGATTCCACATATAAGTGAAATTATATGATATTTTTATTTCTCTGTCTGACTTACTCCACTAAGCATAATACACTGTAGGTCCATCCATGTGACACAAATGGAAAGATTTCATTCTTTTTTTGTGGCTGAGTAATAATTCTATTGTATATATGTACCACCTCTTTATCCATTCAGTCACTGACAGATGCCCAGCTTGCCTCCAAATCTTGGCTATTGTAAAATATTACTGCAAGGACATATGGATGCATATGCTCCTTGAAAATAGTGTTTTGGGTTTCTTTGGATAAATACCCAGAAGTGGGATTACTGGGTCCTTCTTTGTCTCTTGTTATAGCCTTTGTTTTAAAGTCCACTTTGTCTCGTATAAGTATTGCTACCCAAGCTTTTTCTTGTTTTGTTTTTATTTTTATGAATTATTTTTTCTAGACTGTGAGACTCAGTGGTGCAGTCTCCTTGGTCATCTGAGCTGAGTCTTCCAGGTTTGTCACTTGTGTGGATTGTGTTTGCCCTCCTGCTGTAGTTGAGCTTCGATTGCTGTTTGCATGTCAATAGGAGGGAATGACCCTCAGGCTGATTGGTTGTGAGGACTGGCCATGACTACAGTGAAGGAACTGTTGTGCAGGGGCTTAATTTATGGAGCAGTGTTTGCTTTAGCAGAGCTAGTGCCTTCTTAGTCTGTCCTTTGGGTGTTTTACTCACAGAGGCAACCCAGTGCTCAGATTTGATTTGAAGTTGTCCACTGGGCTACCAGCCTCAGGGCTTTTTGGGAGGGTCTTGGCCATGGGCCAAGTTCAGCCTCAGCCTATGCCCTGCTCAGAGGTACATGGCATAAGCCACAAAGAAATCCACAGATGGCAAATACCTGTTATGGACTTGGAGGTGCTTGCGAGAGGCTAAGTCACCCACCGAAGCTGACTGCCATTAATGTCGAGGTTGGGGCTGCTCAACAAGAGGTATGGAGCACGTTGGGGCTAGATGTTGCTTGTTTGGATTATGTAAACCTTTGAGAGACTTTTGGAAATTTTGCAGCATTAGCTAAGGCAGGCCATTTGTATGGAAAAGCTATTGGAAGTGGCTTATGTGGGCCTGTAAGTTTGGTGGAGTGGGGTCTCAGGGAATCATCATGGCAGGGGAATAGTGTTAGCCAGGTTGATGGAGACTCAGATATGGCAGCTGCCTAAGTCTGCGTTCTGGGAGAGGGGAACAAAGAAATAATGGATTCTGCCAGCACTTCTGTCTGAGAGAAAGCTGCCCTTCCAACCCTTGCTCTGAAGCCAGACAATCCAGTTCCTCCCTGTATGTCTCTAGGCCTTTTGAGCTGCTGCCCCAGTGATGGAGCCCAGAGTGAGTGAGTTCAACAGTGAGTAAGTTTGTGTGTGGATCCTTTTAAAAATGAATGCCTAGGACTACAGCCTCTTTCCATCTCATTCAGCCACAATCTCTGCTGGTTTTCACGGCACTGGAATCCAGGGCTGAGGACCCTGGTGTGGGGCTGGGACACTTCACTCCTGAAGGGGTCCTCTGCACTGAGATATCCTTCCCGATTTTAAACACCATATGCAGGTGTGGGACCAGTCATTTTGCTCCCTCCTACAAGTCTCAAGGTGGCTTCTTATTATGTCCTTGGTTGTAGGACTTATGTTCACCTAGACTTCAGGCGATTCTCAGTGATGGTTGTTTGGTAGTTTAGTTATAATTGTGTGTGGTTGTGAGAGAAGGCAAGCATAATGTTTACCTACTCTGCCATCTTAACTAGAAATTCTGACTTGAACACATTACTTCACTGGGATTCAGATTCTGCACCTTAGGAAGCTGTTTTTACAGGTTAGTTAACCTCTCAGTACATCTCTCATTTACTGAAGTTCTTCTGAGACTACTGCTATGAACTTGGTTCCATTTTTAGTATCTGTTTCCTTGGCACCTCCAGTATCAGATGGCAGCACAGTCTTCTTTGCCTCCCAGGGCCTCCCATGACCACATTTCTGCTGATAGTGTACACCAGAGGCTCTGGAGTGTGACAGCACATTAGACGTATCTAGGGATATTTAAAATGGACTGATGCTTACGTCCCATCCCCAGAGATTCTGATTTATTTGATCTGGGTTGGGATCTATACAACCACAATTCAGAACCATAGTTGATCATCATGAGTATCTCACAGGGTTTTACTGCAAGAAATTGGAAAGCTGGTTTGTATCTTAGTTGCTATACACTGTATTACCCTGATAGTGTTGACATTTACAACCTAAAGAAAGTTGCAAAAGATGTGTGGCTGCATTTCCCCAAACCTCTGAGCTTTGTTTATATTCCACAACTACTGAAAATCTTCCTTTGGCGTGTGTTGGATGCGAGGACTAAATGTAAAATCTCTCATTTGATGTAATTTAATGCATTTTAATCTAATTATCTGCCTTATTGTTTTAGTATTAAGGAACAACTTGTCTCTTTGAGATATTGATGTGTTGATGTGTTCCTAGATAATGAAAGCACAGTCATGGTTAATGATTCCCTTTTTTCTTGGCTTGCAGAAGTTTTTCTGGAAGTGAAAACATTTTCTGAGCCATACAACATGACAAGCACTTTACCTCCAACATCTCATTTAATCCTCTAAATAACCTTTTGATGACATCCCATTTTATATATAAGAACATGGAGGTTCAGGGAAGTTAAGTAATTTGCCCAAAGTTACAAAGATAACAAGTAGAAGAGCCCAGATTAAAAACTGACCTTGCCTGACCCCCAAACATAGGTTCTTTCCATGCTTCTGTTGTACCCAGGAGGAAGATTTGTAGGGTTTCCCACAGTGTCTTTTGCTCTAGCTGACAGGTGCCCCGATCAAAGACCAGAATCCTGGTTTTCAAAACTCCATCTTCACAATGTGGACAGCATCAGAGGTAAGGCCTATAGGGCAGAGTGTGATGGGAGAATTTGGGGACAAGGACACCTTCTGCAGCTATACCTCTATGTAGGGTCCCTCCCTCACCACTCTTTCTTTGTTCCCTCTATCAATACTGCTGGATTGTGTGCAACTGTCTCTAATACTGCAGTCATCAGGTTATTCCCTTTTCCTATAGTTTTGTTTGTAAGACCCTCTGCTCTAGCCCCTTCCCAGTGCATATTGCATAGTTCCCTTGCACATTGGCTCCTCCAAGATATTACATGGTAGGGTTGTTTTGGACTAGGAATTTGGGGGAACTCAGGAATACAAAATGATTGGAGTTGTTGGCTGCAGGAATGCCTTGGGTCTTATGAAAGGGAAATGTGTAACTTATGTTACTTATTACATCAATCTGATGAATTAAGGACCAAGGACCGTTTTGTATCAATGCACAATGATAAGGTAAAATCTATGAACCAGTGTATCTGAAAGCAGGGGTCGTACAAGGTTGTACAAGTCCTTACATAAATGTATGAACTTGTGCAAAACTGTTTTGAAAAAATTCTTTCTACATTTCCGCTGATGTGAGAAGGTAAAGTCCAATGCAGTTGGGTCTGACAGGCTTTCTTCAGTGATTGGTTTAGAGCTGATGATAGTACCCACTTAGCCGATATATTAATATTGTATTACATAAGACTTTGGAGTAAAGTAAGCTCTCATGAAGAATAGGGAAGGGGGAGATTTGGTGTGTGTGTGTGTGTGTGTGTGTGTGTGTGTGTGTGTCCCTGGAAATGTAACCTCATTTAAGGTGGCAAAACAATGCCTAATTAAACTAACATAATTTTGTATCTCATTAGCAGACTGATGGGAAAAAGAGGGTAAAAGAGGAAAGAGTGCTGTGATTTGTTTAGGTGCCTAGAAAATTTGGAACAAGACAAACCAAACCACCTGTGAGCAGAATGCCCTGCTTTTGCTAGCCAAACCCTTGAACAAGGTGTTGGCAGGGAATCCAGGTAGACAGAATATGTACGAGGGCCATTTGGGGGATTGTGGGGCGCTGGAGGGAAAGCTCTGCTGTTGCTCATGGCAGGAAGTTTCCTGTGTCTCTCCCTTTTAATGCAGATGGTACGCAGAGGGGTTCGTGTTGACTCTTTGTGGCCTTGTGTGCGGACAAAGACATGTTTTCTCTGCACACATCTATTCTCTGCATGGGATAAGGTGCCTCAAGCAAAGTCAGAAAGACATTGATTATCTGAGCTTTGACAGGCTCATTGGTTTGGATGGGAAACTGCACACCCCAATTCATGAGATTTTTCTTTTTTAATCTTTCTCCACAAAAAATTCTTGTTTTCTTCTAGGCAGAATATCTTTTAGGCCTGGTTTGATTTCTTGGAGGCCTAGAATCTGTTGGGAGATAATTGAAGTGGAACACCCCACCACCACTGGCTTTTTTTCAGGTCTGTGGAGATAGGTTGACTTGTCAGACAAATTCCCAGAATGTTAGCTTATGATGTAGGGTTGCTAAGTATGGCTGCTGTTATGGGCTGAGATGTCTTCCTCACATTTATATGTTGCAGCCCTAACTTGCAATACCTCATAATATGACAGCATCTAGAGATAAAACCTTCGAAGACGTGATTAAGTTAAAATGAGGTTATCAGAGTGGGCCCTAATTCAATATGACTGGAGCATCTATAAGAAGATGAGATTTGAACACATGGAGAGTCACCAGGAATGCGTGTACAGAGGAAAGACCAGGTGAGGACACAGCAAGAAGGTAGCCATCTTGTAAGCCAAGTAGAGAGGCTTCAGGAGAAACAAAACCAGCCAACACCTTGATCCTGAACTTCTAGCCTCCAGAACTGTAATGAAATAAATTTCAGTTGTTTAAGCCATCCAGTCTGTGGTACTTTGCTATGGTAGCTGTAACATACAGCTTATGCTGACTTTTTAACCCACTTTGAAAAGGAGTCATATCTCTATAGGCTGCTTCCCAAATTCCATTTAACATCTGTCTTGACCAATCTTGTTTCATTTCTATTACTTTAGTGTACTAGAGCAGCCAGTTACATATTTTTTTAGTTTTCTAATATTTTGAATTAGGAAAGCATTTAAAAAATGTTTCATTATAGAAAATTTCAGTCATATACAATAGTAGATAAAACATCATACTTGTCAAAAATTCAGAAATAACAGAAGTAAAATTAAGGAATCACCAAAGTAGTAATTAGTAAAAATTTATTGTGCACACACCAAAAAGGCAGTTTGCCAACCAGGAGCACTTCAACCAAAACACGGAACAAGGCTCAGGGGTATTTTGGTGAGAAAGCATGTCTGTTTATTCTTCACAGTGATTGGTTTGAATATTGGAATTTTAAGTGCTTACCTGATATCAAGCTTGGACACAGTTCAAGTTTTGCTTATGATGTCTGGAGGTATGAGCAAGAAATGACCCAGGTCAAGTTAGTCTTGTAAAATATGCTAAATTAAACTTTGTTTGCGTGACTGAATTGGTTTTTGTCTGCTCAGGAAATTTTCCAGGTGGGTCTCCATTTTTTATCTTACCATAATGAATTCCCAGGAACTCACTACCCAGTCCCAACAATGCACAAGTCACAGACAATCTGCTCCATCCACCCCCACATCCTCCCTCCCTCTCATTACTCTAAAGCAAACCCCAAACAGGAATCCTCCTCAACTGCAGATATCTCAGTATGTATCTGCAAAAGACAAGAACTTTATAGAACAATCCAAATACCATTATCAACATCTAATATTTTAAAGTAATTCCTTAATATGATAAAGATCTAGCCAGAATTTAATGTATTTTCATTATTTCATAAATGTAATAATTTTCAAAAACAGTTTGTTTGTTTGATCAGTATCCAGCTAAGATCCACACATTGCAATTAGTGCATGTGTCTCTTACATCATTTTTAATCTAAAGATTTTCTCCTCCATCTATCTTTCTTCCTCTAATTTATTGGTTGAAGAACATGGGCTGTTTGTCCTGCAAACTTTCCCATGGTCTATATTTTGCTGATTGTATCTCTAAGGTGTTAAATAGCATGTCGATTTTCTTCTCTTTCTTGTAGATTTTGTAGTTATATCTAGAGGCTTGACCAGATTTCATTTAAATATTTTTCTTTTGACAAGACTATTTCATAGAGGTGTTCTTTTGTTAGAATGCATATGATGCTTGGTTATTTTTCATTCTGTAATGTTAACAGCTGTGTATGATTAATGCCTAGATCATTATTAATTCCTTAGGGCTTGCAAAGTGGTGATATTCTAATCCTATTAGTTCTTTTTATTAATTAACTAGACTATATAAAGAGAAACTTCCTCTCATCTCTATTTGGTTGGTATCAGTGGTAAAGAAATTAATATAAGAAAGGCAAGATAAATTCTTTTTTGGGGGGTAAAATTAATTGGAAAATAATTAAGAACAGGATAAATTCTTGATACTCTTCTAACAATTTTCCCAATAATGAAGTGACCAATTTAAAGTATTATTAGGAGTTTGTGATTCTAAACACATTTGATGTTTTAATCCATTGCAATTATTATTCCTATTGATGTTAAATTGTCCCATCTTTGTACAGTGAGTCATTTCAAGTTGGTTCCAGGATTTTTTTTTTTGTTTGTTTGTTTTTGTTTTTGTTTTTTTGTTTTTTATAAATTCATTTTTATTGTTAGACTTATTGGGGTGACATCTGTTAGCAAGGATTACATAGGTTTCAGGCATACAATTCTACAGTGCATTGTCAACTTGTTGTATAATAAGTTCACCACCTAATGTGACTTCTCTTTCCATCACCTTATATTTAGCTTCCCCCACTCCTTTCCCACCCCTTCCCCTTTCTCCCCTCTGTAACCCACTCGTCCCCAAATAAACATTAAACTATTGATTGTGTCCATGGGTTGTTTGTTTGTTTGTTCATTTCTTTTCTCTTTGTTGCTTTCAGTTTTATATTCCACATATGAGTGAAGTCATACAGTTCTTTGTTTTTTCTGTCTGGCTTATTTCACTCAGCATGATGATCTCCAGGTCCATCCATTTTGTTGCAAATGGCAATATTTC